>LPNX010604034.1:128462-195712 GCA_001517045.1 Pseudotsuga menziesii | reverse complement strand
AAGCATTCACAGCTGCAAGCCTTTTGCACTGTTTCATTCTTCAATGGCTAAGTAAATTGTGAGATCTTCTTTGTGAGTTGTGTGTTTGTCTACAGATCTATCTGCTCAAATTTAACATGGTATCAGAGCCTCGACAGACAAGGCACTTCTCCTCCTCGGATCTCCTACTGGATCATTTTTTTTGTTTTGCAGGTACAACTTCGAAGTGAATTCATCAGTTCCTCTTCTCACCCGATCCTCAGATACCTCAGACTATTCTGAATGGAAGTTGAAGATGATTATATGTCTAAGAAGACAAAAAATCTTTTTGGTATCTATTGGACTTGGTAGACATAATTTTGAGAGTGATAATGACTGGCTAAAAGCTAAGGATAAAGCTTTTGAAATAATGGAACTGGCTCTTTCTCCTAGCATGCGCTACCATAGTAGATCTATTAAAGATCCAGAGGAACTCTGGACAAGATTGGACAGAACCTTTGGAAGCACATGGAGCACACCCAGCACCATAATCATCCTTGATTCAAAAGTCTCAGCCTCTACTCTCTCTGATGAAGTTGTTCAAGATGAAGATGAAGCAGAAGCTTCTACATAGTCAATTCGAATTGAAGACAGTCTCCATGCAGTGACTCCTTCTCCTAATTCTCCAGAAGTTCATGAGATCTATGATATCTCATCTTCTCATATTGCTGAAACAGAAAAATACATTCGAATCTATGATATTGAAGAAAAATTCTGCTGCACTTCCATACAAACATTCACCGGTGATTTTCCTTTAAATTCTGTGCAAAATTTACTAGTAATTGCTTCTGAAAGTGAAGAGAAATTTGATTTTTCTTCCTCTAATGTTGCTGCTGGTGTGCAAATATGTGATACCTTGGATATTTTGGAAGAAATATCAGATTACCAGAGTGATCCATTCGCTCCCCATGATCTAGTTTTTCCAGCAAATTCCTGCAGGATTGCATGCACCAAAATTCAGAATTTTGAAGAAGAAGAAAGCCGTGCATCCACCGTCTCGGTTAACCATTTATTTGAATCTGATATTAAAATTATTGGATCTGATATGATCTTATTTAGATTTGATATGATATTGCTTGGTTTAATAAATCAAATTCATAATCTTTCAGTACCGCTTGTAGCTGTTCTCATCAACAGTGTGAAGAAACAAGTATCGCAAGTCTCCTACAAAACTGCTACTGGGGATTTGATTCCATTTCACAGTTTTGGATCTGTTTTGAACCTGTTTAGATATGATTTACTTTCTGATCTGATATTATTTGATTCATATTTTAAAATTCAAAAGCATTCAGTCATGCTTGTAGCTGCTCTCACCAATTCCGGTGTGAAAAATCAAGTACCGCACTTTCTCTTCAAAACTGCTGATGGGGATTTGGTGTTAGTTTCCTCATATAAGGTTGGTGATATTTTATTATGTGATTCATTATATATTTCAGAAGTTATATTATACTATGGAGCTCCAGCATTCTCTCTCAACAGTCCCAGTGCTTCTCTACCATTGATCACATGCTCATCTTCTCACAGAACTAGTAAAGAGGAAGATTTTCTGCATCCGCCTGGACACCTGCTCGTAACACTTGGGGCTGTTCTTACCACTCATGGTTTTCTGTTCATGGCTGCGACATATCATTTTCTTGAGTGTTCTTCACATTCTCTGAATTCTCAAGAACCTTTCCTCACTTTTCAGTTGACTTCAGTTGCTCTACATGGGTCCGGTCTTCATCCGGCAGCTGTCTATATTTCTGATTTAGTTGAGCATATAATTCTTCTTCCAAAGAGGAATATTCCTCCAGACATATTATGGAGAGGTTCACATGCCAGGCCCCAGGATACCTGTGCACAGAAGAACCATATTGATCCTAATTTTACCTGCTTAATTAGAAGGGGGGTTTTTTTTCCCATGTGGTTTTTCCCCAAGCACCTTATTTTTGAGCAGTTACTTTATTTTACTTGATGTAATGGGTGACCTATGGTATTAGTTACCAGGGCCCACAGTTTGTCCAAGTTAGCATTCAGGGGGGGTGTTAGGATTATTAATCCTCCCTTGTCCAAATTTGGTCATATGTCTAAATCGGGAGTCCATCCAGTCTATTTATAGTCATTAGCACCATTGGTTAAACTTAACCTAATTGGGGCACATGTTTCAGTTACCAAAGTGCGGGGAACACTAATTGAGGCTCACTGCCACTTATGGCACTTGATTGCATAAGTTTAGGAGTCTCCTAGATCAATCCCTATAATTTAGGAAGCAACTGGGAGTGCCGAAACCAACCAAGGTCAGTTAACTTCAGTTGATGACTAGTCAAGCCAAGTTAGGAGTCAGTTACATTCAGTTCTAGCTCTCTACATTCATTTAATAATGGTTTAATTAATTGCACACATGTGGGGCATTTTTCTCACCTACCACAGTCAGTTAACCATTATTTAATACTAAATGTAACAGTTGGTTGCGTTTTAGAATTCCGATTATGATTTAGACAAGGAAAGTTAACTACTGGGTCCTTAACTTCAGTTGATGACTAGTCAAGACAAGTTAGGAGTCAGTTACATTCAGTTAAATAATGGTTTAATTAATTGCACACATGCGGGGCGCTTTTCTCACCTACCACGGTCAGTTAACCATTATTTAATACTAAATGTAACAGTTAGTTGTGTTTTAGAACTCCAATTGTGATTTAGACAAGTCTTGGTTACCTACAGTCAAGTAGAGTCATCAATTCGAACTTCCTCATGTGGATTCGAATTGCTTGTGGCTATTAAAGCCATTTTACATCATTGTAATTATTGTCTGGATTACTTTTTGATTAATGAAAGCATTCACAGCTGCAAGCCTTTTGCACTGTTTCATTCTTCAATGGCTGAGTAAATTGTGAGATCTTCTTTGTGAGTTGTGTGTTTGTCTACAGATCTATATGCTCAAATTTAACATGTCCTAGTCAACTGACTAGGAAACCATTCTTTGAGAATGGGTCTCGCAGCTGCACTAACTTTAACAATGACTTCCTAGAGAACATTGATTCTTGAATCTGAGGAAAAGAGACAAGTTGTTTCACACAAGTTTGTTTAAAACAAAAATATAGAATATATTTCAATGCCAAAACAAGAGTACAATTCATGTTCATCTATAACCCTCTTAAGTGAAGTTCAAAATTCTAGTTTAAAAAAAGAGTTCAGACTTAAAGACAATTAGTCTTGAGAGCCCTATAATAGATGGAAAATGCAAGAAACTTGTGAAGCTGAGTAATACTCTATTCATTGCACTTGTTGCGAGAAGGCTATGTCACTTTCCTTTTTGATTTACTGTGTGCAAACTGTATACGTTTATTGTCCAATATGCGTCTGATAAATGAAATTTTGTATTGAATGGGGCAATGGAATTCCTGTATTGAATTCCATTGAATGGGGCAATGGAATTCCTGAGTTGTGAATTTCAATTAAGTGTTATATATAACCAAATTTGAATTGAGATTTTTAGCATTTGAAACTCTCAAGAAGCTCCACTGAGGATTGAGAAAGAATTGCAGCATGACTATTGATTATTACCCAAATGTAGAGTGGACTATTGATTACTAAAAGAAGTGCAAACGATAACTTTGAGCCATCTTTAACACATTATTCCACTGGTGTTATGTTTGAACAAATTCTAAATGCAACCTCGACAAGCCAGTTATTTTGTTAGATCTTGATGCAATTGCAATGTAATATTGAGATGGCAAACTATCCATCTTACTTTGTGAATTTTGTGGACTGCAATGGTCTCAACCTTTGCTCAAGGAGAGTGGTAGTAGATACTTTCCATCCATAATCAAAGAGCAATCTGAAAAATAAAATGTTAGAATGCAACAACCACACACCAAGACGAACCACATCAACCTTTTTCACAAGATAAACAAAAGGAGAATCCACTTTTTCTAGAGAGGCTTGGACAAACCAAGACACCTACCCAGCTTGACTTTGATTTTTTGGTGGACCTACAAAATTTGTGTTAAATTTCCACTTATCCAAGCTATCAAGGATGTTCCTATCTACAAAAGGGTTAGAGGATATAGTCTCAAGATATTTATGGGAATACCTCAAAGACTTCATGGTGTTATAGAGAAAGGCTTTACTCAATGGGTATCCCTTGATTCTAGGTAGACCTTGGTTAACAACAATTGTTGCTTACATTGCTTACAGTTCTAGAGGCATGACTATTGCCCATGAACAATCCCTTGAAGGTTGACTATGTACCTAAATTTCTAGTAAACTTGGGTACGGGAGACCTTAGATGTAATGTTCTAGTTCATGTGAATATCCTGTTCCTCACCCAGTTGTAACCTCGCTGAACGCTTGGAGACCTTAGCAGATTCTGAATTTCTCATCCTTGTAGATAAGGTATACTTTGCTCCTTAGCCTTTTGTCCCCGCTTTAATTTATTGTCCATGTAGTGCACCAGAAGCCATGGTTATGTTAGAATCTGAACCACTTTCAGAGAGTAATTTAAAACAAATATGTTGCACCCAGAATTGATAACCAAGGTTATTTGCAGCTGGTTCCAAACCAGAATCACCTCAAAACTGCCCAGAACTGTCTAGACAGCGTCCTAACTTATAATTTAATCCTTTCTTGCTGTTTCAAATATCTGAGAATGCCTTTATTTCTAAGCATGTTCAGATCCATCCATGTTGACCCTCCGCTACTGCACAAACTTGATAGGTTTTGCTCAGATTAGCTGCTACAGGGATGGAATGACTTCAACAGGAGCTAGGGCATCATCAAACTCAACCAAATAAAAAAAATGGCACCCACCTTCATCATGTTGGATGTCAACCCAATCAAAGACTCCAATTTTTTCCTTTGGAATTTTTCATTCCACCAAGTAAGCAAGATTTTTCATCATGTTCTTGAAGTTGCAACTCAAGTTGTATAAAATCAAGTATGTCTTTTGAATATTGCACACAATATTGAATGTGAGTTATTGTTTTCTTGTCGATCATGATAGTGGTGTCGATAATAGAAAATAATAGAGTGTTTAGTAACTCTCCAAGGTCATTTAATTTTGCTATTGAAAAACTGAACTCACTCAAAAGAAGCGCTTTTTGCAACTCCACCCTTTTACAAACAAGACTCGATAAATGGAATTTTGAATCAGAAAGTAGAAGGTGTTGGGTTCAACCAAAAATGCACATAATTGCAATGACTTATAGGAAATAAGCACAAATGAACACATAGTTTGCAAGTTACCAAATGATATTTACAAAATAAATGCCTTACCTTTGTAATCTTGAGTGATGACTGCTCAATTGTGGTATGGGTGATAGTGTCTCACAACTGATATGAAAATGTAGTTCTAAATGGAGTGCTTCCTACCTTCAAAAATAATATGAACGACTGCCTAGAGAGAAGAGAGCATTATTGAGTTTACTAACTGGTCGCGAATATTTATCTTGAGGAGAATCATATTCTTAATGGTGAGGAATGCACTTCTCTCAAGAAGCAGGGTTCTCTTTGAGAGGTCACAACATTACCGACACCATTTCAACATCATACTCATTCCATGTGACTAAATATCTAAATGTAACCATTCTAACTTGATTAGGCTTTCGATCGCGTTCTGCTGGAGCCTGCACGCTAGGGTTGATCGTAGCTAAGAGAGTGCAGGTATGGAGACGCCTAGGGGAGGGGAGGCTGCCCCCCCCCCCCCCCCCCCCCCGGGCCCCCCCCCCCCCCCCACCCACCGAGTTCAGATGAGGATGCCTTCAAAAGGATCCTCTCTAGCAGAGGGAAGAAGTCCACTATTCTGGAGATTCCGAAATTTATTAAAAAGCTGGAGGAAATCCCTGAAATCGCCCTTCCTAAAGATAAACCAATGAAAATAGCTCTGGCTCCGGCTAAGCAAGGTTTAGTGGGTCAGTTCATGGGGTTATGGCCTTCCACCAAGACCACAGATGACTGGATACAGAGGAACTGGAAGCCCAACCTGAAACATGGAGTAACTTGCTACCCAGTCGGGAGAGGTTTTTTTGTCTTTGAATTCATATCAGAAGAAGACCGGGACTTTATTTTTAGAAATGGCCCCTACTTCATGGGGACGCAGGGCCTTTACTTGAACAAATGGATGCCAGAATTTCACCCCATGGTCGATCTTCCCAAAGAGGTGCCAGTGTGGGTCAGGCTTCCCAATCTCCCGGTGCATTGCTGGGACTTCAAGTCATTGCAGAGAATAGGGAACGGAATCGGCCGCTTCATTGACAAATCCGACAACAAAGGACAATACACATGCACCAGAATCTGTGTTGAATTGGACCTTGAAGCCGGCCTCCCGAAGGTAGTAAATTTAACAATTTGATCTTGGACCCATTATCAGAAACTGGACTATGAGCACCTGCCATTCAAGTGCAGAAATTGCGAAGAGCACAACCACTTCCAAAGGCACTGCCCCAAACTGGCTGAGGGGAAAGAAGATGCGGAAGGCTGGCAGAAAGTGAAGAAAGGGAAAACCTCTAATAGTACCAAAAGTAAGGAGAAAGCGACCCAGGAACCTCCAAAGGGAGGCAACTCAAAATCCAACCCTCAAGAAACCCCTAATGAAGCTCAAACCCCTACCAGCACTCCAGAAAAGGAAGAAGTTAGGGCATCACAAGGCCCAATCATCTCAGCCCCCCACCCTACTATCCCCAGCCCGTCAAAGGAACCCATAAGCTTGGTATCAAAAATAGGAGCTGAATCATTAGAGGAAGGAGATACTAAAGTAAGCAGCCTGTCAGGCACCCCAAATCAACCAAAGCGGGGACGAAAAATTGAGAAGAAAAGAAGGGAATAGAAGTCCTATAAGGATGTGGTCCAAGGCTCATAGCATACCATTCCATAAATGATGAACACCAGATCCAGAATGAAACTTGGGAAAACCCCGAAAGGGGGTCATCCCCCTCAACCAGGTAAATAATGCAGTACGTCTCCTAGAACTGCAGAGGACTAGGCAGCACCATAAAAGAAGAATCCATAAGGGACTTAGTAAGAGCAATGATGCCGGAAGTCCTCCTAATACAGGAGACGAAATTGGAGGAGGAGGCTCTCCTCCGAGCAAGTAATTCATTCTGGAAGAAAGGCCCAGGCAGGGCTGTGAGTGCAAGAGGAGCATCAGGAGGCCTGGCAATGTTCTTGGACTCTACAAAGCTCGATCTTGTAGAAGAAGGAACCATTCACTGGTTATTCACCAAGTTGCTCCACAAAGAATCTGGCCACCCTGTAATTATTTTTAATATGTATGTTCCTGTCTCACACACAGAGAAAAAAGAGTGCTGGGACTCCTTAAAACTTTTTCTTAACCAACATAATCCTGAAAATCTAATAGTTTCCGGGGATTTAAATGTTACTCTTGCTTTGGCCGAGAAAAGAGGGGGATCGATTGTCCAGGACCCTGCAAGAGAGTGGGTGGAAGACTTGATGTTGGACTAGGATCTTGAAGATATCATCCCTGATAGTGGGAAATTTACTTGGTCCAACAAAAGGATAGGGCCTGGCCATATAGCTGCTCGCCTAGACCGCTTCCTTATCCATTCCTCCTTCCTTACTCTTGGACTCATGGCGACTTCCAAGATCCTCCCGCATTATACTTCTGACCATAAGCCAATCTCACTTTCCCTCTTTCCCAGAAAAAAGTTAGGTCCCATTCCCTTTCGGTTCAGCCCAATCTGGGTAAATCTGGAAGGCTTCCATGATATTGTGTCCAATTCCTGGAAAGATCATGTTTATGGTTCCCCCTTCTATGTCTGGGAAAGTAAACTCAGAAGACTCAAAGTTGATCTGAAAGCTTGGGCCAAAGGCCTAAGATCCCCTACGGATTAAAGGAAAAGAGCTCAGAAGGCCCTGGAACAGCATCAACTAGTCTTGGAAGAGTCCTCGGTCACTCTTGCCTTGCTTAACCGGGAGGCTGAACTTCAAAGGAATTATCACAAAGCTTGTAGAGAAGAGGAAATCTACTGGAGAACCAAGTCAAGAACGCTTTGGCTCCAAGCTGGAGATAAAAACACAACTTTTTTTCACAAGCAAGCTCAGGCCAGGCAAATCTACAACTCCATCAATGAAATACAAATGCAAGACCAAGTTATAATGAATTTCATTGGAATCAAGGAGGCTGCTCACTACTATTTCAAAAACCTCTATTCTGCTCCAGATTTGGATCCAGTGGACCCAAAGTCCTTCCCTCTCTCAGAGATTCCAAGCTTGATTAATGATGAGGATAACCAGTTGCTGAACAGCCCTGTAAGTATTCGGGAAATCAAGAAATCCCTTTTTAAAATGGAACCGGACAAAGCTCCTGGGCTGGATAGATTCACAGCCCGGTTCTACATTTCTTGCTGGGACATCATCAAATCGGATTTGTACAAAATGGTTAAGAAGGCTCAGAACTGCTCCAAGCTAGGGGGTAGCACCAATTCCTCGTTCTTGGTCCTTATTCCAAAATAAAAAGGTGCCAGGAATTTCAGCAGATTTAGGCCTATATCCCTTTGTAACACGGGGTATAAAATCGTTACCAAAATAATGGCTAAAAGACTTAAAAAATTCCTGCCAAAATTGATCCTGGAAAATCAAGGCGGGTTTGTGAAAGGAAGACAAATTCTGGACAATATTATTCTAGTCCAAGAAGCCATTCATACCATCTATAAAAAAAAGGAAAAAGGCATGGTAGTAAAGCTGGATATGGCTTGTGCCTTTGACAGAGTCATGCACGATTTCCTTTATGCAGTCATGAGCAACTTTGGGTTCAATCAGAAATTTATAGACTGGGTTAAAGCTTGCATATCAGCCCCTTGGATCGCTCCATTGGTTAATGGACGTCCCACCAACTTCTTCAGGGCCTCAAGAGGCATGAGGCAAGGCTGCTCTCTTTCCCCAGTGCTCTTTGTCCTCCGAGCTGCTGTTCTAAGCTTCCAACTGAATAGAAAACTCCAAAACAGATCTCTTTCAGGAATCAGTGTTGTCCCAAAGGTTAAGGATGTCAATCACGCCTAGTTCGCGGATGATACCCTTTTATTGGGTGTAGCCAATCTCAATACAGCCAGTAAATTCAAAGCAGAACTGGACTTCTACAAGAACAACTCCGGAAGTGAAATAAATTACCATAAAAGAAAGATCTATGGTTGGAATTGTACTCCCGGGAAATGCTGGAGATATCCCGGATTCTAGAAATGGAAGGCCTTACAACCTGGGATACCTTTACTTATCTGGGCATTCCAATCTTTAAATCTTCCCCTAAAGTTATTCACTGGCTGCCCCTGCTGGACAAGCTAAAAAAGAAAATCCACACGTGGGGAGCAAAATGGCTCAACAAAGCAGGTAAAGTAGTCTTGATGAACTCTGTCCTTTCCAGCCTTCCTATCTACCATTGTTCAGTCCTTCTAGCTCCCAAAACCATAACAAACAAGATTAATGAGCTGCTCCGTTGCTTTTTCTGGGAGGGTGGCAGAAACAATGAAAAGAAGCTACATCTGGTGAGCTGGGACAAGGTCACGAAGTCAAAAATGGAGGGGGTCCTTCAAATCAGAGATGTGACCACCCAAAACCTTGCCATGGGTGGAAAAATTCTCTGGAATATGATTACTGGGAAAAGAACTTGGAGAAAACAAATTCTCAAGAAAAAATACTTCACAGGAGATAAGGAAAGATGCTTGGAAAGGGCCACAAAAGTGCAGAAAGGATCACCGATCTTCTCGCTCTGCAAAAAGGCTCTCCCGCATTTCATCTCAAAGCTCACTTGGATCCCAGGAAATGGAGCAAAAATTCAAATTTGGCATGACTATATTCTTGGAGATCAGCCCCTTAATGGAGTCAAGGATCTAGAAAATATTAAAGCTTGGCTCAAAGCCAATAATTGCAGCACCCCGTGGGACATTTCATCTTGGAAAAGTGATGACAACGAAGCCTGGGAAAGTTGGAATTTGGGTGATTATCCAAACGAGCTTAAGGAGGAAGCGCTGAAACTGCTGGGTCTCCTTCAGGGGAAATCGCCCATAAGTGCCAGAGCAAGAGATAAACATGGCTAGGGCTCATGATCTGGAATTTATACTGCAGCTGCTGGTTATGTTGCAATTCTGGAAATTCCTTGGGTCCCTCCAAATCCTGGACTGTGGAAAGCCCTTTGGAATTTTCAGTCACTCCCAAAAGTTGACATTTTCATTTGGAATTTGCTCCATAACGGTATTCTGACCACCGATAACCTCGAGAGAAAAGGATGGGCGCTGCCATCACGTTGCCCACTCTGCAACTGCGCTGAGGAGACAGCCGAGCATCTCTTCATCTACTGTGATTTCACCAAGGAAGTCTGGAAAATCATGCTTTGGCCCATCACTGTCAGTTTACCAGGTTCAATTATGGAGATTATCAGTTGCTGGATTGCCCTCTCTCCCTTTAACTTGAGAAAAAAAACCTTCTCAAGACCATGTGGATGTGGATTCCTAAATTCTTATGCTGGAAAATATGGCTGGAGAGGAACAATAGAGTCTTTAAAGAGACCAACAGACTCCCTCTTCAAGTGGCTGTAAAAGCTAAGATCATGCTTTCAGAAGCTATAAATTCTAAGCCAGAAATAAGCAACACGACCACCCTCTCTACTGAAGAAGAGCGCTGGGTGAAGGAGTTCCATCTGAATCTTCAAAGCAAGGAAACCAACAAACCTCTTCAAAAGGTGAAATGGGAAATTAGACTAGAAGAACAGGAATTCATTAAGTGGAGATCAGCTCTTGATGAATGGTGTATTTTCTTTGACGGGGCCTCAAAAGGGAATCCCAATCAAGCTAGGGGAGGAGGCATCATCCTTGAACCATCCGGCAATCTCCACCTGTCCTATGCTTGGGGACTTGGTCTCGCCTCCAACAATCAAGCTGAGTATTTGGAATTGTGGAAGGGTCTAAGTCAAGCGAGGAAGCTGAATATTCAAAAGCTCACTATTTTTGGCAACTCTAGATTGATTATGAAAGCATTACGCTCTAAGAAAATTCCAACGGATATCAATCTCGCCCAAATTTACAGGAAAATTCTTCTCCTTTTGTCTCATTTCAGAACTGTCAAAGCCCATCATGTTCCAAGGCATTTAAATAGACTGGCAGATGCTGAAGCCAATCGGGGCACTCTGCTGAAGAAAAGCCAGCTGATAATTAATGGAGAAATTTCAAATGACATGATTCCCTAAGGCTAAAGTTGCTATCCCGCTGCATTACGTAGGCCCTTAGATTTGAAGTTGATAATTCTGATGAGATCAAGCACAGCATTTGTCACAGGTAGCAAGATGAAGAGGAAGATCAGCATAGAATACTGGAATATGTATTGTAAGGCCCAGGTAGCCCTTTTGCCAGACTATTAATAAAATTCTATCCATTTTCGTAAAAAAAAAAAGAAGAAGCAGGGTGCTCTTTGAAATTAGAAAAATGCATACTAGTAATTTAAATGACCTTAAGTGGTATGCATTAGGGACTGCAATTTTCTTCAATTAATAGGGTCAAGCCTCAATTTTTCAATTAACAAATTTAAGGCTTGATATCAAAATTTCTGATATCGTCATATTCTAGTTCTCATACGACCTTCACACAATCTTTACTATCAAAACCCCTCCTTTTTTTTCATTTTTCATTTTTAATGAAATCCTTATAATCTAGTGTTAAATACCATTTCCAAGAGAGGTTAATACAACTCTTGATTACTATCAGAATGTTTTTCTGATTGTTGTACTCTAGCTGGCGTGACCTTTTCATGCAGATTCCTTTGGATCAGTCTTTCTCCAAATGTCTACACAGCAACACACAAAGTTTGGAAGAAGGATTCACACTGGAATGTGTTTCTTCTTACAGTTCACAACACAAGTCGTAACTTCTCATAGTGTCATCAACAGTCTCGGTAGACAAACTACGCAGCTCCATAGAGTTTGCAATGCTCATCAACAGTCTAGATAGACAAACTGCACAGCTCCACAGAGTTTGAAATGCTCACCTCCACACACTAGTTTGTTAATACTCCTACGTGACCAAGGGCACTCTCCACCAACAAGGCGTAATTAGCACGTTCAATGCATAGAGATGTTTAACACTACAATATGAAGGAATACACCACTAGTCTTTATGCAACTCACTTAAAGGTTCAACGCATACACTTAATGCAACTCGAAATGTAGCGTTCTCCAACAGAAATGGATGGAAATCATTTACTTCTTGAACATACAACTGATATCCAGGTTTGGTACCAGCGGCCTTCCTCAAAAATTCCAAAGTCTACTCATTTCCAAGATTTACCAACCTATTTGAAACAATATGAGCCACCTTGGGTAATGTAATGAGAGTGCCTACAAGCCATTTTGAGAACCATTTGAGGTTTGATGTTTCTAGTGCAGTATCTTTAATAACTGAGCCAAGAGTTGAAGATAACAAAGAGAGATTTTAAAAATTCATCAGAGAGGGAAAGCAATATTCATAATTATGAAAACAATATTTTGAATTTTTCTTCTTATCTTGAAGAAATAAGGATACAATCACCAGATTCAGGCATTATTTCAGAGTAGGCCATGAGTGAAAAGTAGTTTGGTCAGAAAAGGCAAAGCATGGAAAAATAAATTAGAGGTTCTCAATTAGTGCCTGAAAGTGAGTTCCTTGATCGTAGAAAAACAGTGACAGCTAACATTGTCAGCAATTTTGAATATTTTAAACATGGAAGCATTGAAGAGAGCATTCAGGTTTCAAACTGTAAAGAAAATTTGAAGGGTGAAAAAGATTTTGAAAATATTCATGAAAATTGTGTTCCTATTGTCAAAGATCATGTGCTTTCTACATTTGTGACTAAAGACAATGAAGTTAGGGTAGTTCCAAACACATATTTGTATCAGAATTCTATTATGAAGAAGAAAAGAAAGCTCTTGAATAAACATAATTCAGGGTTATCAACTCTACGAGAGAGATCAGATAATCAAATAAAGATAAATATTTGCACGGAAGAAGAAAATGTTCTCAAAGTATTATCTGGAGTAGATCATTGAAAGAAAAGGGAACAAATCAAGGCAAGGAAACATGAAGTTAACTTTGATGAACATTTGCATTCAGTAAAAAGGGCAAGAACTAAAGCTGAAGATGAAACCAAGAAAATTGTAGAAGGCTTGAATAAAGGAGGCATAGCAAGTGCCAATGACAATAATGGAGAAAATAGGGCATCATATAATGCTTGTGTGTTAAATGAATACCATTTGAGAACTAATAATATCTTAAGTTCTAACAGTCTTGAAACTGAAGGTGATTTGCCACATGGGAAGATGTCTTCAATTTTCATGGAAAGGCCTATGTGTTTGCCACCAAAGGCTGATAAATATCGTTTGAGAAGTATCCTACCGAGTGATGAAGCTGCCCTGCCTCTCTCTAATCTCTTGCAATACTCCACTGACCCCCAAAAATCCTAACATCGAAAAGATCGACTGCAATCAACTGTTGTGTTCACTATTACCCCTCATATTGCAAATCATCCCTGTTCACAAAAATAGTTCTACTAAAATAAAAGTGAATGTTGTTCATAGTCAATTTGTTATTGATTTGGCTTCTTATACCTGAAACACAATGCTGAAACAAAACATGCTAAAAGATAATGCCTGTAGTGCACCAACTGGAGCTCTAATGGAAAAGGTTGATCATTCCTCATAGTGGGACCTGTGAATGAGATAAATGCCACTTAATTGTAGTAAAATGTATGATAAAAGAAAAAAACAAATGGTTCATTAAATAAATGTGTCTAAAGACATCTAGACATGTAATCAAATAGAAAGGGCATAAACATGAAAAGATAAAATGATGGACCATTGAATCACAAATTAATTCATACTAGAATTGGTGAAAGCATACTACAGAAGACTAATTAACAATTAAGAAATTATTGCAAACATGTTTTAAAATAAAGAAACAAATGACATGATGATGGGGAAAGCTAAAAATAATAATTATGAAAATGATTACTTAAGGAATTCAGATTGAATATTGCCTATAAAGTATTCTAGAATCAATAGACATGTTATCAAGGTGATCTAATAGTCATTATTAATTTTATTCAAAACTTTAAAACCGATTCTAAAGTCTGAAGACAGAACATAATATAAATAACTAATATATATTATGGGTAGTCAGACTATTTTACAAACATGATATACCCAAAAGAAAAAAGAACATTTGAGATTCATCATAACTATTCAAAAGATTAAGAATTTACACCTGAAAAGAAAAGCACATTTCACAACTCTCACACATGTTGTTACCATACCCATTCCTGGGTCCAATCCCATTTCACGTAGAATTGTCACTCCAACAGTTTTAGCTCTTTCATTTGCATCTGACATGTTCTTATCGACATAGTTTGCTGTGACAAGATAATTATTTAACTGCAAAAAATGAAATATATCACTTTACCAATCCATGCTCTTTGTAAAGCACGTGACATAATAGACTGTTTAATATGAAATGGAAATGGCATAATGCTTTTTCCAAATCACTAGACTACTTTACCTGAATTATATATAACTTATCACACCCCCTATACATTAGCATTTATTCCAGTAAAAAATAAAAAGATAATAAGTCAATATTGGGTTATTTTGCTTCATTGAACTATCAGGTCTATTGAAAAAAAAAATTCCACATAGGAAGTTCATAGGCTTACTGCCAAGGCATATGCAATGAGAACAACACCAAAAGTTTCATTGGAGTCCAACTAAGAGAATCGTGCAATATACAAGAGACTTGATTATGGTTTGACTCTTTGAGTATAGAACAACAAAGACTTTCCTACATATGGAGGTTCATTATAACTTTATTCAAGAGTTGTTTGAAGGAAATGAGGTGAAGGTGGAGTTGTACAACTCAGGAGCAGACTGCAGATTTCTTCATCAAAGTACTAGGTCCAAATAACTTGTTGAAATTTGGAGATGAGCACTTGTTTCCAATATGACCATGAAAGGAGAGTAATATTACTGTCTATAACATACATATTGTATATGTACTTTATCAAGTTAGAATTAGAACTTAGAATAATAACAGTAAAAATGTTACATGTAATAAAGCGCATGAATCAAGTCTTAATTAAACTATGGTAGTTTGGTTATTGGTCTTCATCTTGAGATAACATTATACACAAGTCTTACTTTGTATAAGGATATATAAAGTTTACTCTTGCCTCTACAACTATTTGTATCTGTTGCTTACCTAAATTTATTTTATGTGGGGAAAAAGTGATTTCTGCTCTAAAGGAGGAGACATGCAAAGAGGGTGTAGATTCTAAGCAAGGAGAAATTCCAGAGTGTTTTCCATGGGGCAGGATTGGGAGGGACCCAGGTCAGCTTGAGTATAGCAGCATAGCTAGCAGCTGCTATTTATTTCCCGGATCCTGAACCCCAACCCCGTTTCTCTTTGGATCTGGCACTATGGGGCGATTTCCCTTGAAGAAATTCCAACAGATTTGAAGCTTCCTCCTTGAGCTCGTCTAGGTAATCTCCTAGATTCCATATTTCCCAGGATTCTTGGTCATCGTTGTTCTAGGCGGAGATGTCCCACAGAGTGCTGTAGTTTTTGGCCATAAACCAAGCTTTGATATTTCCCAGGTCATTTACCTCATTGAGAGGCTGATCCCCGAGGATAGAGTCCTCCCAAACTTTTATTTTTTCCCCATTTCCTAGAATCCACGTGAGCTTTGAGATGAAGTGAGGAAGGGCCCTTTTGCAGAGAGAGAAGATTGGTGATCCTTTCTGCATTTTTGTGGGATTTTCAAGGAATCTCTCCTTGTCTCCTTTGAAGTATTTTTTCCGGAGGATTTGCTTGATCCAAGTTCTTTTTCCAGTGATCATGTTCCAGAGAATTTTGCCACCCATGGCTAGATTTTGGGTAGCCACATTTCTGATTTGAAGACCCCCCTCCATCTTTGGCTTCGTGACCTTGTCCCAGCTCACAAGATGAAGCTTCTTTTCACAGTTTCGACCTCCTTCCCAGAGGAAGATACGAAGCAGCTCATTAATTTTGTTTGTTATGGTTTTGGGAGCTAAAAGAACTGAGCATTGATAGATTGGAAGGCTGGTAAGAACAGAATTCATCAAAATAACTTTACCTGCTTTGTTGAGCCAATTTGCTCCCCACAAATGGATCTTGTTTTTTAGTTTGTCCAGAAGGGGCATCCAATGCGCAACTCTAGGGGGGATGCTTTGAAAATTGGAATGCCCAGGTAGGTGAAAGTGTCCCATATTGTGATGCCTTCCATTTCAAGAATCCGAGATAACTCCAGCATTTCGCTAGGAGAGCAATTCCAGCCAAAGATCTTACTTTTGTGAAAGTTTATTTCACTTCCAGAGCTGTCTCTGTAGAGTTCAAGTTCTGTTTTAAAGTTCCTAGTTGTATTAATATTGGCAGCTCCCAGTAAAAGAGTATCATCACCGAATTGGGCATGGTTTACATCCTTGAACTTTGGGATGATTCTGATGCCTGAGAGGGACTTGTTTTGGAGACTTCTGTTCAATTGGAAACTTAGCACGGAGGCTTGGATGACAAAGAGCACAGGGGAGAGAGGGAAGCCTTGCCTTAATCCTCTTTAATCCTGGAAAAAGTTAGTAGGATGACCATTAACCAACGGGGAAATCCAGGGGGATGATATGCAAGCTTTGACCCACTCTATGAATTTTTGACTGAACCCAAAGTTTCTCATTGCTGCAAAAAGGAAATTATGCTTGACTCTGTCAAAGGCATTGGCCAGGTCCAACTTAACCACCATACCCTTCTCTTTTTTCTTGTAGCTGGTGTGAATGGCTTCTTGGACTAAGATAATTTTATCCAGAATCTGTCTTCCTCTCACAAACCCACCTTGATTTTCTGGGATCAGCTTAGGCAGGATTATTCTGAGTCTGTTAGCCATTATTTTGGTAATGATTTTGTATCCCGTATTACAAAGGGATATAGGCCTAAATATATTAAATTTCTTAGCACCTTTTTCTTTTGGAATGAGGGCCAAGAACGAGGAATTAGTGCTACCACCCAACTTGGTACAATTCTGAGCCTTCTTGACCATTCTGTACAGAAACTTTTTTATAATGTCCCAGCAAGAAATATAGAATCGAGCTATGAATCCATCTGGCCCTGGAGCTTTGTATGGGTCCATTTTGAAGAGGGATTTCTTGATTTCCCGGATACTAATAGGGCTATTCAGCAGCAGGTTGTCATCATCATTGATCAAGTT
Source organism: Pseudotsuga menziesii (assembly GCA_001517045.1). Classification (NCBI taxonomy): domain Eukaryota; kingdom Viridiplantae; phylum Streptophyta; class Pinopsida; order Pinales; family Pinaceae; genus Pseudotsuga; species Pseudotsuga menziesii. The sequence continues at coordinate 178,480 of LPNX010604034.1, read as the reverse complement.
TGGAATATCTGAGAGAGGGTAAGAATTAGGGTCCACTGGTTCCAGATCTGAGGCAGAATAGATATTTTTGAAGAAGGAATAAGCTGCCTCCTTGATGCCACTAAATTCCTTTATGACTTGATCTTGCATCTGAATTTCACTATTGGAGTTATAGATTTTTCTAGCTTGGGCTTGCTTGTGAAAGAACGAAGTGCTTTTGTCTCCAGCTTGAAGCCAAAGTGTCCTTGATTTGACTCTCTAGTAGATTTCCTCTTCTCTACAAGCTTTATGGTACTTCCTTTGAAGCTCAGCTTCCCGGTTAAGCAAGGCAGGAGTGACTGGGGACTCTTCCAAGACCAATTGGTGCCATTCTAAGGCCTTTCAAATTCTTATCCTTTCATCTGTAGGAGAGCTTAGACCTTTAGCTCAAACTTTCAGATCAGCTTTGAGTCTTCTGAGCTTTCCTTCCCAGACATAGAAGGGGGATCCATAAACAGGTTGTTTCCAAGAATTGGACACAAGGTCAAAGAAGCCTTCCTGATTAACCCAAATTGGGATAAACCGGAAGGGGATAGGACCTAACTTTTTTCCAGGAGAAAGGGAGAGAGAAATTGGTTTATGATCAGAGGTGTAATGCGGGAGAATCTTGGAGGTCGCCATGAGACCAAGGTTTAGGAAAGATGAATGAATGAGGAAACGGTCTAGACAGGAAGCTATGTGACCCAGTCCTATCCTTTTATTGGACCAGGTGAACTTTCCACTATCAGGAATGATATCTTCAAGCTCCCAATCCAGCATCAGGTCTTCCACCCATTCTCTTGCAAGATCCCGGGTTACATTTAAATCTCCAGCCACTACTAAATTTTTCAAGGTTATGCTGATTAAGAAATAATTTTAAGGAATCCCAACACTCTTTTTTCTCAACAAAAGAGATAGGAACATACATATTAAAGAGGCTTATGAGATGACCGGATTCTTTATGGAGTAGCTTGGTGAATAACTAGTGAATGGTTCCTTCTTCTTCTACAAGTTCAAGCTTTGCAGAGTCCCAGAACGTTGCTAAGCCTCCCAAAGCTCCTCTTGCGCTCACAACCCTACTCGAGCCTTTCTTCCAGAACGATTTACTTGCTCGGAGGAGATCATCCTCCTCCAGTTTCATCTCCTGGATTAGGAGGACTTCAGGCCTTATTAATCTTACTAAATCCCTTATAGATTCTTCTTTTAGAGAGCTGCCTAGTCCTCTGCAATTCCAAGAGACGTATTGCATTATTTACCTGGATGAGACGGATGGCCCCCTTTCGGGGTCTTTCCTAGCTTCATCCCCGATCTGGTATTCATCATTTCTGGGATGGTATGCTGAGAGCCTTGAACCACATCCTTGTAGGACCGCTCTTCCCTTCTCTTCTTCTCAGTCTTCCGTCCATGCTTTGGTTGGTCTGGGGTGCTTGACGGGCTGCTTGCTTGAGTATCTCCTTCCTCAGAGGATTCAGCTCCTATTTCCGAGCCTAAACTAATGTGTTCCTTTGACGGGCTGGAGACAACAAGTTGAGGTATTGGGTCGGTTGGGGCTTGTGGCACTCGAATTTCTTCAACTTTTGGAGCGTTTGTGGGGTTTTGAGCTTCATTAGGAGATTCCTGGTGGCTAGGCTTTGAATTGCCTACCTTTGGGGGTTCATGGGCCATTTTCTCCTTACTTTTGGCATTGTTAGAGATTTTTCCTTTCTTTACTTTCTGCCATCCTTCAGCATCTTCTTTCCCAACGGCCAGTTTGGGGCAATGCCTTTGGAAGTGTCCATGCTCTTGGCAGTTCCTGCACTTGAAGGGTAGGTGCTCGTAGTCCAATTTCTGGTAGTGAGTCCAGGATCCAACGGTTAATTTTAATGCCTCAGGAAGACCAGCTTCAAGATCAACTTCAACACAAATTCTGGCGCATGTGTATTGTCCCTTATTATCGGCTTTGTCAATGAAACGTCTGATTCCGTTCCCTATTCTTTGTAGAGATTCGATATCCCATCGATGCACCGAAAGATTAGGAAGCCTAACCCACACCAGCAATTCTTTGGGGAGATCGATCGAGGGGTCAAAATCTGGTGTCCATTTGTTCAGGTATAGACCCTGCATCCCCATGAAGTAGGGGCCATTTCTAAATATTAAGTCACGATCTTCTTCTGAGATGAATTCAAACACAAAGAACCCTCTTCCAACAGCGTAGCAAGTTACTCCATGTTTCAGATTGGGCTTCCAATTTCTATGTATCCAGTCATCAGTAGTCTTGGTGGAGGGCCATAAGCCCATAAACTGACCCACAAGGCCTTGCTTAGCCAATTCCAGAGCTATCTTCATTGGTTTTTCTTCAGGAAGGGCAATTTCAGGAATTTCCTCCAACTTCTTGATAAATTTTGGGATCTCCGGAGTAGTGGGCTTCTTGCCTCTACTAAAGAGGAGCCTTCGAAAGTATTCCTCATCTGATCTCAGAGGGGGGGGGGGGACCTCCCCTCCCCTAGGCGCTGCCATGACTGCTTCTCTTTCAAGACTGCCGCAGTTCCAACCCTAACGTGTGCAGCCTGCTCTTGTTTTTTTGCTAGAAATTCGTTTTTGTTCGCATGCATTCTTCTCTGTTACTATGAATGAATGTAATTAAAGAATAAGTAATAATAATAATAATATCTATGCCTTTTGTGAAGAGCCTTTTGTTCCTTGCATTTGTATCTAACCCACCAACAAATATCTGCATGACAGTTGAAAAGTGATTAAAAAAAACATGCACCTTAAAAATCCTCAGAGTAGTACAGTAAGACATGCACTTACAGTTGTATTATTTGGATCATTGTCTAACTGGAATCCTTGACCAGCAACTGCAACTGCAGCACCATATGAATGAGGGTAATAGTTACCTGAACCAAAAATAAATTAAGAATAGCAAAAGGATTTTCCAAAACCATGTTTGTGGTATTGAAAATTCACATGCAAAATGTCCTGAAAAAAAAGCAAACAAAATGAACATGCAAAGAATGGTAATATCCAGATGACCCCTATCTACCTCAAATATGATAAAATATTTAGTAAACATATTGTGACTCATCAAGTAGCCAATGATTGTATGCCTTGGTTATTATAATCACATCAACATTGTATTCAGGTTTGTTATGCCGTAACAGAATCAATTCCCACCTACACTGACATTGGCTTATGACTTCCAACATCAATATTAAACTTGTTGAAAAGGTGCAGCTGGCTGGGGATTTCCCTCTTCTACTTGAAAGATACAGAAGCATTTTCTAGAGCAATCACCAACAAGATTTGAAGTACTATACAAGTACCTATATGGCCTTCAACACAAATCATATTCATGCCAGCCAGATTGTCATTTTACAATACATGTCATAGATATAGCTGTAGGATACATCTTTTACATCTGAAATAGCTAACAAGCAACAAGACACTAACAAGTGCATGTTTCAAGTTCAACCAAAATCTACTTAGCAGCTAGCTTTAGCATAAATTATGATTTTTTTACTGTCCAAATCAATTGAATTTTAGACTGTCCTTCAAATTAATGTAAAACTTTATACAGGTAGCCACAAAATTTTAAATAATCACTAAGAATGAAATATGCTAACATCCATAGAAAACCTTTCATGTACCACCTATTCTGATGAAACTATAGATATAATAATAATGTAAAAACTAAACTAGCATTGTTACTAATAACAACTACAACAACATGGTATTTATATTATAGCTAGATGCATGTGATGCTCATGGTGTTGATTTTGAACCATGTGCATCTCAACACATGAGGGCTGGCTCCTCCACCCTCCGAGATTCACTGTAAATAGAACATGATTCACTTACATTAAATCTTTACACTTTTTATAAAATTCTATTAGTGTGCATCTGTATGCATTGTACACCTGCCAGGCTAGGCTAGGTGTCTCTGAACCTTTTGTGCAGTTTCCATGCTAGGTGTCTCTAAGCCTTTTGTGTATCTGTATGCATTGTACACCTTGAGATATCTCAAGCCAGTGAAAAAGTATGTTTTTAATCTGTATGGGCTGGTTATTGAATGATTGCCTTGTTATAACATGATTTTTCAAAACGTCATTGCTGTATCTTTCATCTAGCTCTGACTTGGTTTTTCTTCCTCCTAAGAGATCATTCCTCAAAACCATTAAGACGCCAACTACAGAAAAGGTAAGAGAAACAACAGTCAAACAAAATCTTGCTACTATGTTTGCTCTGACAGGTATTTTCTCTGCAGTAGGTATTTTATCTGCACCAGTTAGTGGTACAAGTTCATCTATGATATTATTGTAGTGCCAAAATCTTGTGACAGGGATTCCTAGTTTAAATCTTAAGCTAATTCTAATATAAACAATATCAACCACATAAAGAAGAAAGAAATATAGGCAATAGCAACACTTAGCCTAAATTTTTTCTTTTCCTTTAGTTCTTTGTTTTTGCTTGTTATTGCAGTTGCAATAGAATATGGAATGCCTGAGCCTTTCTCTGTCGGCATCCCCATCTAGTTTGTGTGCCTCCTATACTTGGTATCGGTAATTTAACCTATCTTGTAACTTTTTTTTCTTGTAAATTTGCACTTTACACAACTTGTTTATTATTATCTTTTGTTAAATCTGACAAGGTAATACTACTGGAAGCACCTATGGATTTGCGTAGGGAATCACAAAAAAATTATGCATATAAATTAAAAAACTTCCTCCTCACAATATCAAAGAACTAATGTTAGGGAATCTATGTTCTATGTTCTATTTACAGTTCTATGTTCATGTTAGGGAATCTGTGTTCTATTTTCTATTTCCTGGAAAGCAATGAATGAATAAGCTCATTTCGGAATCTCCTTTCCTGAAGTCTTGCAGGGTTTCTAAAATGAAATTCTGCTTGCCTTCTAATTTCCTCATGATCCTCACAAAGTCTCCCATCTGAGAGTAAAAGGTGTTTATTTCTATTGGGTTGTCCTGAGAGGGTCCTACAACAACCCTTTCCTGTGAAGTCCTACAACAACCCCTGATTCTGAATATTTGATTACAACTCCATCCCCTTTGGGACCTGGGCCATTACAAACATTTTTGTTCCTTCGACCTGGAGGAGGTCCAATCCATCATTCTTCTGTCCTGTCTATCAAGTCAGGATGATAGATCCACAAGTAATTTGCAAAGAAAAAAATTGGGTGCTGAATCTACTCAAATTTCCAAACTAAATTGGCCATTGGTTAGACCCTGAATTTAAACGAATTTTAGATTCAAGAATAGAGGTTTTTTTTATCCCAAGGAAAAAAAAGATAAGATTCAAGAATAAAGTTATCTGAGAACCACTGGGAATATGGAGAAATCTGTCAATTCTTTTTGCAATATGATTCCTCCTTACACGTTAGTTAGTCCAAGGCTCAAGGGAAACAAATGACCATGTGGTTGGATCCCAAAGATGGTTTTCTGAAACAAATTCCACAAGCTTTATGTTGTCCAAACAGAGCGTTGAGCCTTCTTTATCTCTTGATGTATGGGAGTACACCCCTTTCTCTTCCTAACATTTCTTTCTTGTATTGCAAGTGGGGGAATTGTAGTATTTTGTACAGAGAAGTATTGGCAACATAACTATGGACTCTACAATGAATCCAGAAATTAGAACTCAAAATGGGATGACTACACAGTGCACACCTAAAGGCATCACAATGCCTAAGAACTAACACATAGCAGAAAAGATAGGAAGGGCCTTTTTCTCTATTACCCCACAATAAGTTGGAAAGTTTGACCAATGAAGAAACAAATTAAATATCCTGAGGAGCAGCTAGCAGCAATACCAACAAGATCTCAAGGAGAGAGCAGTAAATGAAGTTTACATGACAGGGAGAGCAGGAGTTTTAAAAAATATAACTCTTTTTTGGGTATTGTGAAGCTTTTATTTGACCCCTTGTCATTAATGTCAAAGGGGGAGAGCATTTAAAGAGGTGTTTCCATCAATGACAAAGGGGGAGTTTGTTGAGGTTGTTGATGACATGGTAAACTCAGTAAATAACTAGGACAAATACTTAATGACAAAGACAATGACTTGGGTCTTGGAACCCTACACTTGTTCGGATGGACTTACACCCTTGCATATGATGGAGAATGGCATTTGCATATGTTGGCCACATGTATTGTATTTATCCTTGAAGATGTCCATTAAAGTCCTTATCCTTCTTGATATGAAACCCTTGGACATGATCTTCTTGCATGTGGTTTCTTGTGGCTTGGGACCCACACAATTTGTGGCATGATGGACATTGACCCTTATAGGTCTTCTTGTATGGTTGATATGATGGTGGAGCCTTCCTCATACATGACATGTCCTTGAGATGTGGTTCCTTGGTTATGATGCACCTGTATATGTTCATGGGTGTGATATTCTTGTTGATACCCTTGATTTGATGAGTATATGGTGGAGTCCTCCTCCTTGTTGATATGAAGTCTATGGTGTGAAGGCCATTGAATCCCTCATGCTTTTAATGATGTCCATTGAATCCCTTTGCCTTGGTTGTTAAACCTTTGACTTGACTTGGTTTATGGCTTGTTTTTTGACATCCTTATGAGGATTTTGACGTCTTGAACAAATTGAAGAATTTAAGGGTACTAGACCAGTAAATTGCAAATAAGCCCACCATAGGGAGATAGTCCTTGTCAAGCCATTTCCAGTGATACATGGAGCATCTCTTAATTCCTTACGGTTGAAGAGATGAAGTTTTGATGTTGGTGTACCCCACCTTTTTGGGTAAGCTGACCAAACAAAAGAAAATTAAAAAATTCAATAAAGGGCAGGTTGGCTCAGTAAAATATTTTAAGAAAAAAATGTATAAATGTGAGGACTGTTTACTCTCTGATTTTAGCTCTGATTTTTAGACTGTTTACTGAAGCATAATTCGGGTGGAGAAGAGGACAGCCACAGGCCTGATTTATTAGACGTTTTTAGTGTGTATACAACTCTGAAATTTTGGGTATGCATTAGCTCTGAGGTAGTTGCAGTAACATACTCACAACAACAACAATCTGATGTGGAGGCATTTAAATAGAAAACCAATGTACCATTTAAGTCTAAAAGCCTTCTTTCAGCCTTGAAGCAGACCAAACTCAGACACAAGTCAGATCTTTGACATTTGAAGATCATCTAAGTATTGAAGCTTTCTAACCCAGATAAAAGGTAGCAACAAAATATGTCAATCGGATGGATTGAAGACAAGTAAGTTAAAGTTCTTGTAACAAGTTTTGAAAATGTGTAAAGTGCAATATAACTCAGGTCTATTTATATAAATCAAGCCACTTTGAGATTTTTCTTGAGACATACTGAAGCTGCCAAAGTGAAGAAGACAGGAATAGTGAGTTGTTTCGACATTAACCTATGATTTGACACGTTACAGCCTAAACATGAAGTTGACTTTCTTAATGCTACAGTGATTGATTGTAAAACAGTTGCAATTGAATGAGTTTGGAAAGCTTATTTGACTGTGCTCTTTTGTGCTCTTCTTGAAGTTATATTTTAGTGAGTTTTACACTAGACTTGAGGGCTGATTCTGTAGTAGCCTATGACAGGGTTTTGAGGGAACTCATTGACTGTGCCTAGGGAAAATGTGATTGGGTTCCATCAGCAGATATTTTGGATGATTGGGCATGAGTTCACAAGTAGCATTGAATTGAGCATACTTAGATGACTTGAATGCTTAGGAAGACTTCTTGATGACTTGACACAGTCTGTACATAACAATGATGTGACTGGGACAATGGCAATAGTGATTAATTGACTTAGACATGTGACATGACAAAGCTGTAATATGATGACAAGCACAATAGACACTTGATGATTGACATACCTTTGAAGACATGAGCAGGCGATGATGACCTCCAGCTGATTGAGGTCTGAAATTAATACTGATTGTACATGCCAAAGTACTCATTTTATTAACGTTAAAAACTATTTTTCAGACTTCAAAGACAGATATGTGCTGCCCATTTTGTGTGAATGAATGATGAAATGCTTGCTAATGGAGCACTGCTACACGCACTGTCATAAATGGACTGATTTTTGCAAGTATTTAATACCACATTGAATGCATGACAGGCATGAATGAGTGATCTGCTTTCTAGAAGATAAGTGCCTCAAGTTTGGATATTTCAAATACATTGTATTATTGTGTTAATACACTTTCTTGTCCTCTATTTTGCTACTGCTATACTTGTGCTTACACTTAAATGAATGAGACCATACATTTGTTGAATGATATAGGCATGATCTAAAGTTGGAATTGGTCACTTGCTTATCATGAATGAAAGTATTAGTGAATGAAATTGATATGCTGATTTGCATTTACAAGATTCATATTTTTGTATAGTATGTCTTCTTCATTCCTCTTTTAACTGCATAAAGGCACTAGTCTCTGATTTGGTCACTAATATTTTTGCATAGAAGACATAGTCTCTTGTCCAAGTGTCTTGCAGAAGGGCTCTCCCCTTGGAGGTTACGACACTCCAAAGAAGTCACAGGGATTGTGACCAAGGTGACATTGGAATTTGGGTCACATCCTTCTTACATGCTTACTGGGCTAGCCTACCAGTTTGCCCGGTAACAACTAGCTATAAGGCCATTGTTACCATAACCTGCAACATCCAATACAGATTATTGACATACTGTAAACGGAAGTAAAAATTTGCACTAAAGTATAACATGTCATATTTTGCTCATGTTTCTTCTGAAAATGCAATATTATTCTTCATTTTTGAATTGTAACTAATTTCACACAACATATTTTTGTACTGTATGGTGATTTAGGTCACAACTAATTGATATTCTCGATGGTTTAAAGGAGAAGCCGGATGTTGGAGCATTACTGCAGGTGCCTATATCCACTTTTGTTTTCTTCATATGCTATACAAATTTCTATTTCTGTAAAATTTCCATCTATTTTCCCTAGTCCCTGCATTGTTGACTATTTTTTGAAATTTTTGTAATAATAAGTTGGTTTTATGTAGTAGCTTACCTAGCATTGATTGAGGAATGAATAACATTGCTATCTATATACAGTTTGTTGTGTTCACCTATATATGCAAGATATTCTTTCTCTAATCTTTAAAATCAGTTCAGAGCTCTGCAATTTAATACTTTAGGATGACAAGTACAATTCATATATACAGTGAATAATGTCAAATTGGCAGTCATCTCATTTAAATCTGCAGTAGCTAGCTGATATCTTGTCTTGTGTGTGCTCTTGTAAGTTCGTAACTAGTGTTAACCCCATAGAAGTTATAAAAATCATTGGAATGATTGGCTTTGAGAAACTAGGTTTTGGAAGTTTGATCTTGGACATGATTAGCCCTGCCAAGCCATCCTTGGGATTTGGGTGTTTGGCTATTGGTGTTTGGGATTACCACTTGTCCACCTCTGTACTAGCCCTAGTGAATAGAATTTAACGTTGCATGGGGGTAGTGGGTGTACTATGTTTGATCAGGTTCGTTGGTGATAGATCTAATGGTTTATTTTTTATAAGTGCTTTTCATAACCTAGCCTTCTCTCTCCCTTGTAGCATATTCTTGCATTTTGGTTTTGAGGAGTTGAGAGCTCGACCCTTTGCACATTCAGTTAAGTGCTTTCTTGGCTATGACTGTTAGCCTGGGTTGTAAGTGTTTTTGTTGACTGACTGTTGGCTATTGAAAAGTTTGGAACTGCATCCAAATTGTGTGTTCAGCTATGTTTGGATAAAGGTAGACTCATACTTTCCTCTATGTTTCCTTTTCAGTGCATTGTTTTTGGTTAATGGGTAGGAATTGTTGTTTGGTTGAGTGACTCTGCCTTGTGTTTTTCTTTCCCTTTGTTACATTTGAGCTCTATCACTATTTTTTTATTGTTGCTTTCACTTGTTCGGTCACCAATGCATGAGGCCAAGTTGTTCTTTGGCCAGTCTGTTTGCAGGGTTTGATGTTGTTGTTTAAGCCCTCGACCCTTTGCATGGCTCAGAGTCCAGACTGTGAGCTGTTAATGCATAGTAGGCAGAATTGTTGGTTATCTGTTGGTTTTCCAGTGGTCTAGGCTGACATTTGCGTGATTTATTTGTTTGAACAGCTCATTGTGCTATATCTCTTGATCATTGTTTTCCATTGTCATCTTGGGCTTAAGGGCATCTGATTTTACTACTTATTGCTAAGACTTGGTGATTGACAACCTTACTGTTGTAACAATTTAAATAACAACAACACACTCTAGATTTGGCTATTCTGAAATTCCTCATAGCAAAAACAACTTCTGTCACACACACAATCACTTGCTAATCAAGTTTCAGTAAATACTTCTGTTCTGAAAATCATTCTATTCCTAGAGGATCATCTCTAACAAAAAAACACTAACTTCAAAATTGCAGGTATGTGTCACAAAGCAACATAGACTTTCTAGAGGTGTTCACATTTCCTAGCTTATTATCATTTATCCCAAAAACACCATTTAATTCTAGAAATATTAAACTTGTTGTACAATACCACCTAGTAGATTCAATGCCATCTGGTTTTCCTTCCTTTCACAATGCCATCTTGCCTTCATAACCTTGTACCTTTTACAAAATTTGATGTTGAACCTGTACTATTTCTTGGATTTCTTTATTTTATGTCTATCTACAGTGACAATGTAGAAATAAACTCGAGAAGCCAGGCTACGGTGAGATCTATTTTCTCAAAATCTCCTTAGTACTGTAACGAGACCTGCCTACCCTGCCAAAGTCATTCTTAGATCAAATTAATTTTATCTCCTTTTTTATGGTCTGTATATGTGATTACATCTTTGTAATGCAATTTACATGATCTGCTAAGAGATCATGGAACCTGTAGTCACTGGAATCGTGGTTAAATCTTATTGCATGTATGCAGCTAGTGTATGACTCTCATGGTGCATATTAAAAGCTATGAAAGCATGGGTAAATCTTGACCATGTTCTGCATTTTTTGAAATTTCTATTATTGATGGTAGACTTTGAACTTTACAAAATCTACTTACTGTAATATCGATTCAGACCTGTTGTGACTTGATATGCTGCTAAAATGAGGAGTTTTCATTGGGCCAACAACTGTGATCTTGTAGTGTATCCGCATGATAAAAGTAAGCTCATCGAGGATCAGCCACCACCTTGGTCTTGACCATGAAACTACTGTGTGAAGGAATGATGACATGTTGCGAATTGGATAGTGGAATTATTGCCCAGCCACTGCGTGGAAATTCAAAGCTACTATCAACATGAAGGAGGTTTACTAAACTGATTGGATGGAGTACTCTCAATGGTAGTAAGCTTGTGCTAAATTGTAGTCTTCACTCTTCGTTTTGTATTAGTAATGGGTAGTTAGCATCATTTACTCTTTCCGAAGTGTGAAAAATTGATTGGAGAGAATTACAGTTTATGGAGTCATAAGATACTAACCATTATTGAATTTAGAGATCTTGAACAAACCATCTTAGGCATAGTGGAAAAAATTGGCATCAACAAAAAATTAGCGAGGGTCTAGAAAACATCTTCTTAGCAACATCGGCGAAAAAGTCGGCAAACTACGACAAGCATTAAAAAATGCAAATTTTGTACTTCAATAGGGTCAAAATTAGCTTATCGATTTTCCCTTATTTACCAAATTTTCCTATTTTTTCTTGATCTTTCCCGAATTTTTTCCTGATTTTCTTGATTTTTTGTCGGTTTTTTCCCTGATTTTCCCGATTTTTGCTGATTTTCCCGATATTTTTTTTTTTCAGTTTTTCCCATTGTCTGATTTTTTGAAAAATCAGGATTTTTTTGGGCCGAAAAATTGACAACTAGAAAAAATTGCGATTTTTTGGGACATCGCCGAAAAATCAGCTATTTTTTCCACTATGATCTTAGGTAAAGAATACAAACCAAAAAATTATCCCAAAAACTATGATAAAAGACATAAAGAGGCACTTATGCTTCTCAAACTGTCAGTGGCAGACACATTAGTTCCAGAAGTAAGAAATTCCATTGTAGCACCTATATTGTGGACAAATCTCCAAAATAACTTTCAAGCATCATAAGTTGGGTGGTCATTGTATTTTAAAAATCTTTTGTTTTAACATTTCCACCAAGTTACAGGATGGAGGACCAGTCTCTAAATATTTATTGCACTTGAAGGATCTTAATGATCAATTTTTTGCTATTAAGAAGCCGATGGATGATGAGGATATGGTTTCTTTGTTGATGAGAAGTTTTCTACCATCCTTTGATTCAATTGTTGAGTCCTTACATCTACTTTTGGAGAACCAACAACTTACATTTGAGAAGTTATTAACACTTTTTTGTACAAAAGGAGAGGAGGCTAGATCAGATAGAAGCATCAACTCCATCCACTATAATGAGTGCATTAAGTGCAAAGTTCAAAGGCAAAGACAAAAAAAAATGCTAGAAATGTATCAAAGAGAACAAATTCAGATGTTATTACTGCAATAAGCCTAGACACTTCAAGGGATATTGCCAAAAAAACAATATGACTTGGCATGTGGTCAAATGAAATCAAGGCATGCAAATGTTGCCGAAAGAGGTGAAGAAGAAGCAGTGGGTGATTTCGCATTTGTGGCATTACATAATCAATCAACTAAGTCTATAGCCTGGTATTCGACTTAGGTGCATCTCACCACTACAAGTGTCACAGAAACTGGTATGTAAATTTCATTGAAGATAAGAGTAATAGTGAATCTATTGCTTTGGGTAATGGATGGACTCACTATGTTAGAGGATGTGAGGTTGTTCATGTCATACTGAACAATACTTTAAGTTATACCTTCAAAAATGTTCGATATGTTCCTAACATGAGCAAAAATCTTGTCTATTAGTGAGATAACTAGGAACCCTAATATTTTTTTAAATTTTCAAGGAAGCAAATATATGGTCACTACTCTTGTGATAACAAGGTGACTATAGTTTGTATTGGTGAAAAAGGGTTGTATAGACTGGTTGATTCTAAAAACAACAAAGGCACATGCACCAACTGTGGTAGAGAATACAAATGTACTCTGGCATGGAAGGTATGGACACCTAAGTTATCAATATTTATTTTTACTTAATAAGACTAATATGGTGGATGGTCTTCCATCCATTCAGGATTGTTAGAGGTATGTGCAGGATTGTTAGAGATATGTGCATGCTGTCAGTTATGAAAACAACATTGGCTTTCATTTGATACTGGCAATAACACATGGAAAGCCAAATGAGTTTTGGACCTAGTACATGTTGATTTGCATGGTCCAATGAAAACACTTACAATATATGGAGATAAGTATTTCCTATTAATTGTTGATGACTATTCAAGGAAAATTAGGGTTTGTTTTATGAATAATAAGTCAAATTGTTGTTCAAATTTTGTAACATGAAAAGCTTTGGTAGAGAAACAAACAAGTAAACAACTGAAAGCTTTAAGATATGATAATGGAGGTGAGTTTGTTTCAACTTAGTTCAAAGAATCTTGCAAAAGGGAAGGTATACATAAGCAGTATACCAATCCATACACTCCACAACAAAATGCAGTCATGAAAGGAGGAATAAGATAGTTGTGGAGATGGAAAAGTGCATGGTGCACAACCAGAATGTACCATAGCCATACCGGGAAAAACCAGTGAATGTTGTGGTTTACATCCTTAACAAAACTCCTTGTAAATATTTGTAGGATATCACTCCTGAGGATTTATGGTTAGGCAGAAAACCTTTTGTAAGATATTTTCGTATTTTCAGTTGTATTGCTTTTGCAAATATTCCCAAGGAAAAACGTTCCTAATGAATAACTGGATGTTTCTACGAACAAAATTGTGTTTAATAGAGATGTTGTAGATGAGAAACTATCATTCTTCTGTGATGATGGTAAATCTATGGATAGTACTAAGTAGTGTATGGGAAATTGTTGCCCATTCAAGAACAAGTTCTGGTGTTGAAATCAAACAGGACTCAGAGCCGGAAACATCATAGGAGTCAAGTTCCAAGGAGGGGTTTGGTGAAGAAGAGGGGGATTCTTAATATTCACAACAGAGAGGGATTCTTGATCTTCATAGCAAGACCAAGAGGTCCAACAAAGGAAATGGAAGTGGTATTATACCATGATGGAAGGATATTGAGAAGATGAGTTGCCAAAGGCACTGGAAGGAAAGATTACACGATTGAGGAAACAAATTGTGCAAGGCAGTGAGCAGGTAAATTTTTCACTAACTTCTGTTGTTTTTGTGTCAAGTATTTGAACCTAGCACATTTGAAGAATCCAAAGGTAAAATTGAATCAAAGGCTGCCATGAAAGTGAAATATGCTGCATAGATGAAAAGCAAGACTTGGGTGTTTTCAACATTGCCTCTAGGCAAGAAAGCACTTGGTTGTAAATGGATTTTTAAAGTCAAATATAAACTAGATGGTTCTTTAGAAAAATACAAAGCTTGTCTTGTCGCCAAAGGATATGCACAAGATGAAGGGGTGTACTGTGAAGAAACCTTTGCCCCCATATCCAAAATGGTAACTTTTCAACTAGTTATCTCCATTTTTGCTCATTCTGGATGGAAGATATACAGATGGATGTTAAAAGTGCCTCGATGTAACCACAAGGGTTTCATTTTTTTGGAAAGAAACATCTAGTTTGTTGGTTGGTAAAGTCCTTGTATGGACTCAAGTAGGCTCCTCAAGCCTGGTATTTCAAACTTGATCAATACCCACTTGCTACGTCAAAAACAATGACGATGATATATTGATCTTATTTTGTCTATGTTGATGGTATTCCCATCACCAAAAGCAGTGCCAACAAGATTCAACAGGTGAAATTGATATTTGATCTATTTTTGAAATTATTGATTAAAGCCCGCTTCATTATTGTTTAGGTGTAGAATTTTTGCAATCTAAGCACGCTATCTTTTTATCACAAGTCAAGTATGCCAAAGCACTCTTCAAAAATTCAGAATGACTTAATGTAATCCTACATCTACACCTATGGAAGTTGGCATAAAACTCTCAACTTACACGGACTCACCACTAGTTAATGAGTCATTGTATTGGAAATTGGTTGGTATTTTGATTTATCTTGCTACCACCCAATCAGATAGATATTTTTTAGTGCTTTGTCTCTTTCTAAATTCATGTCTAATCCCGAAGAGTTACATTGGCAAGTTGCAAAATGAGTCCGTCAATATTCAAAGGGCCTTGACTTTGGCATTCTATATCAGAGATCTGTTGACTCCATGCTAGCAGAGCATATTGATTTCAATTAGGCTGGATCAGTTGATACAAGGAAGTCGAAAAACAGGTTATGTGTTCACTCTTGGTTTAGGAAGGTAATTTCATGGCAAAGTAATCTACAACCTACAGTTGCCTTATCCTCCATTGACAAAAAAGCAAGGCAGACTTCAGTACAGGTTGTGAGGCAATGTGTTTATGAAGAATATTGGTCGATCTTCAACTTGACCAAGCAGTGATAACCTCACTTTTCTGCGACAATCAGAGTGCTCTCAAAATGGCAAAAAATTTAATCTATCATGCCATAACTAAGCATATTGAAGTTCATCACAATTAAATCAGATAGTTGGTTGACAATCAAGACATTTTCCTTTATTATTGTCCTACAATAGAGCAAATATTGGCATAATGAGAATACCACTTGGTAATGATAAGTTCACTCATCGTGCCATGTTGTTAAAAAGAAAGCTAACTCCAGCTAGATTTTCATAATGGTGTAATGAGCTAACACGTAAGATTTCACTCATAGTGCCATGTTAGAAGAAAAGTTAACTCCAACTAGATTTCCATCATGGTGTAATGTATTTGATGACAATGTGGCAGTGTTGGATGGAAAACTACTTTATGAAAAATAACACACATTAGCTTTTACTCACTGTGCAATGTTTTAAGAACGAAAGCTAACTCCAACTAGATTTCCATCATGGTGCATTGTGATTGATGACAATGTGGCTGTGCTAGATGAAAAACTACACTATGAAAGCTTATACACATTAGATTTCACTCACCGTGCAACGATTTAAGAATGAAATCTAACTTCAGCTAGATTTCTAACACAATCCAATGTGATTGATGACAATGTAGTTGTGTTACATGGAAAACTACCTTATGAAAACTAACACACATTAGTTTTCACTCATCGTGCCATGTTGTTAAAATGAAAGCTAACTCCAGCTAGATTTCCATCATGGTGTAATGAGCTAACACACATAAGCTTTCCCTTATAGTGCCATGTTGTTAGAAGGAAATCTAACTTCAGCTAGATTTACATCATGGAGTAATGTATTTGATGACAATGTGGGTGTGTTAGATGGAAAACTACCTTATGAAGATTAACATACATTAGCTTTACTCACCGTGCAATGTTTTAAGAATGGAAACTAACTCTAGCTAGATTTCCATCATGGTGCATTGTGATTGATAACAATGTGGTTGTGCTAGATGGAAAAATACACTATGAAAGATTACACACATTAGATTTCACTCAACATGCAACGATTTAAAGATGAAAGCTAACTCCAGCTAGATTTCCAACATGGTGCAATGTGCTTGATGACAATGTGATTGTGTTAAATGGAAAAATATCTTATGAAAGCTAACACACATTAGTTGTCACTTATCGTGCCATGTTATTAAAAGGAAAGCTAACTCCAGCTAGATTTTTATCATGGTGTAATGAGCTAACAAACAAAAGCTTTCCCTTATAGTGCCATGTTGTTAGAAGGAAATCTAACTCTAGCTAGATTTTCATCATGATGTCATGTATTTGATAAAAATGTGGCTATGTTAGATGGAAAACTACCTTATGAAATCTAACCGACATTAACTTTATTGACCATGCAATGTTTGAAGGACGAAAGCTAATTGTAGCTAGATTTCCATCATGGTGCATTGTGATTGATGACAATGTGGTTGTGCTAGATGAAAAACTACATTATGAAAGCTAACACACATTAGAATTCACTCACTGTGCAATGAATTAAGGATGAAAGCTAAGTCTAGCTAGATTTCCATCACGGTACTATGTGATCAATGACGATGTGGTTGTGTTGATGGAAAACTACCTTATGAAAGCTAACACACATTATCTTTCACTAATCATGCCATGTTGTTAGAATGAAAGTTAACTCCAGCTAGATTTGCATCATGGTGTAATGTATTTGATGACAATGTGGCTATGTTAGACGGAAATCTACCTTATGAAAGCTAACACACATTAGCTATTACTCATCGCACAACGTTTAAAGAATGAAAGCTAACTCTAGCTAGATTTCCAACATGGTGCATTTTGATTGATGACAATGTGGTTGTGCTAAATGAAAAACTACATTATGAAAGCTAACACACATTAGATTTCACTCACTGTGCAACAATTTAAAGTTTAAAGCTAACTCTAGCTAGATTTCTATGACATTGCAATGTGACAATGAGGTTGTGTTAAATAAAAAACTACCTTATGAAAGATAACACAAATTAGCTTTCACTCATCGTGTCATGTTGTTAAAAAGAAAGCTAACTCCAGCTAGATTTTTATAATGGTGTAATGAGCTAACACATATAAGTTTTCACTCATAGTGCCATGTTAGAAGGAAATCTAACTCCAACTAGATTTTCATCATGGTTTAATGTATTTGATGACAATGTGGCAGTGTTAGATGGAATGCTACCTTACGAAATCTAACACACATTAGCTTTTACTCACTGTGCAATGTTTTAAGAATGAAAACTAACTCAAGATAGATTTCCATCATGGTGCATTGTGATTGATGACAATGTGGCTGTGTTACATAAAAACCTACACTATGAAAGCTTACACATTATATTTCACTCATCGTGCAACGATTTAAGGATGAAAGCTAACTTCAGCTAAATTTCCAACACTGCACAATGTGATTGATGACAATGTAGTTGTGTTACATGGAAAACTACCTTATGAAAGCTAACACACATTAGCTTTCACTCATCGTGCCATGTTGTTAAAAGGAAAGCCAACTCCAGCTAGATTTCCATCATGGTGTAATGAGCTAACACACATAATCTTTCCCTTATAGTGCCATGTTGTTAGAAGGAAAGTGAACTCCAGCTAGATTTCCATCATGGTGTAATGTATTTGATGACAATGTCACTGTGTTAGATGGAAAACTACTTTATGAAGGTTAACAGACATTAGCTTTACTCACCGTGCAATGTTTTAAGAATGAAAGCTAACTCTAGATAGATTTTCATCATGGTGCATTGTGATTGATGACAATGTGGCTGTGTTAGATGAAAAAATACACTATGAAAACTCACACACATTAGATTTCACTCATCATGCAACGATTTAAGGATGAAAACTTACTCCAACTAGATTTCCAACACGGTGTAATGTGCTTGATGACAAAGTGGTTGTGTTAGATGGAAAACTACCTTATGAAAGCTAACACACAGTAGCTTTCACTCATCGTGCCAAGTTGTTAAAAGGAAAGATAACTCCAGCTAGATTTCCATCATGGTGTAATGAGCTAACATACATAAGTTTTCCCTTATAGTTCCATGTTGTTAGAAGAAAAGCTAACTCCAGCTAGATTTTCATCATGGTGCAATGTGTTTGATAACAATGTGGCGGTGTTAGATGGAAAACTACCTTATGAAAGTTAACAGACATTAGTTTTACTGACCATGCAATGTTTTAAGAACGAAAGCTAACTCTAGCTAGATTTCCATCATGGTGCATTATGATTGATGATAATGTGGTTGTGCTAGATGGAAAATTGCACTATGAAAGCTTAGACACATTAGATTTCACTCATCGTGGAACGATTTAAGGATGAAATCTAACTTCATCTATATTTTCAACATGGCGCAATGTGATTGATGACAATGTGGTTATGTTACATGGAAAACTACTTTATGAAAGCTAACACACATTCGCTTTCACTCATTGTGCCATGTTGTTAAAATGAAAGCTAACTCGAACTAGATTTCTATCATGGTGTAATGAGATAACATACATAAGCTTTCCCTTATAGTGCCATGTTGTTAGAAGGAAAGCTAACTCCAACTAGATTTCCATTGTGGTGTAATGTATTTGATGACAATGTGGTTGCGTTTGATGGAAAACTACCTTATGAAAGCTAACAGACATTAGTTTTACTCATCGTGCAATGTTTTAAGAATGAAATCTAAATCCAACTAGATTTCTATCATGGTGCATTGTGATTGATGACAATGTGGTTGTGCTAGATGGACAACCACATTATGAAAGCTTACACACATTAGATTTTACTCATCGTGCAATGATTTAAGTATAAAGGCTAACTCCAACTAGATTTCCAACACGGTGCAATGTGATTGATGACAATGTGGTTATGTTCCATGGAAAACTACCTTATGAAAGCTTGCACACATTAACTTTCATTTATCGTGCCATGTTGTTGAAAACAAAGCTAACTCTAGCTAGATTTCCATCATGGTGTAATGAGGTAACACACATAAGCTTTCCCTTATAGTGCCATGTTGTTAGAAGAAAAGCTAACTCCAGCTAGATTTTCATCATAGTGTAATGTATTTGATAACAATGTAACTGTTTTAGATGGAAAACTACCTTATGAAAGCTAACATACATTAGCTTTACTCACCGTGTAATGTTTTAAGGGCGAAAGCTAACTCTAGATAGATTTCCATCATGGTGCATTGTGATTGATGACAATGTGGTTGTGCTAGATGGAAAAGTACATTATGAAAGCTAACAAACATTATATTTCACTCATTGTGCAATGATTTAAGGATGAAAGCTAACTCCAGTTATATTTCCATTATAGAGCAATGTGATCGATGGCAATGTGGTTGTGTTAGATGAAAAACTACCTTATGAAAGCTAACACACATTAGATTTCACTCATCGTGCCATGTTGTTAGAAGAAAAGCTAACTCTAGCTAGATTTGCATCATGATGTAATGTATTTGATGACAATGTGGCTGTGTTAGATGAAAAACTACCTTACGAAAGCTAACAAATATTAGCTATTACTCACCGTGCAACGTTTTAAGAACGAAAGCTAACTCTAGCAAGATTTCCAACATAGTGCATGTTGATTGATGACAATGTGGTTTTGCTAAATGGAAAACTACATTATGAAATATAACATACATTAGATTTCACTCACTGTGCAACGATTTAAGGTCGAAATCTAACTCCAACTAGATTTCCATCACGATGCAATGTGACAATGTGGTTATATTAGATAGAAAACTAATTCGAGCTAGATTTTCATCATGGTGTAATGAGCTAATACACATGAGCTTTCACTCATCGTGCCATGTTGTTAGGAAGAAAACTAACTCCAACTAGATTTCCATCACGGTGTAATGTATTTGATGAAAATTTGGTTGTGTTAGATATAAAACTATCTTATGAAATCTAACTCCAATTACATTTCCATCATGGTGCATTGTGATTGATGACAACGTGGTTGTGTTAGATGGAAACTACATTACGAAAGCTAACACATTAGATTTCACTCATTGTGCAATGATTTAAGGACTAAAGCTAACTTCAACTAGATTTTCGTCATGGTGTTATGTATTTGATGACAATGTGACTCTTTTAGGTAGAAAACTATGTTATGAATTCTAACACACATTAAATTTCACTCACGGTGCAATGTTTTAAAAACAAAAGCTAATTTCAGTTAGATTTCCATCTTGGTGTAATGAGCTAACACACATTTTCTTTCACTCATCGTACAATGCTTTAAGAATGACAACTAACACGTTGTTAAAAGTTAAGCTAATTATAGCTAGATTTCCATCATCTAGTTATGTATTTGATAACAATGTGTTTGTTTTAGATAGAAAACTACTTTATGAAAACTAACACACATTAACTTTCACTCAACATGCAATGTTTTAAGAACAAAAGCTAACTCCAGCTAACTTTTCATCATGGCGCAATGAACTAACACGCATTAGCTTTCACTCATCATGACATGTTGTTAGAAGGAAAGCTAATTCCAGCTAAATTTCCATCATGGTATAATGTAGGACAATGTGGCTTTGTTAGATGGAAAACTAACTTATGACAGCTAACACATTAGCTTTTACTCACCGTGCAATGTCTTAAGAATTAAAGGTAACTCCAAATAGATTTCCATCATGGTGAATTATGATTGATGACAATGTGGTTGTGCTAGATGGAAAACTACATTATGAAAGCTAACACACATTAGATTTCACTCACTGTGCAACGATTTAAGGATGAAAGCTAACTCCAACTAGATCTCCATTGCGGTGCAATGTGATTGATGAAAATGTGGTTGTGGTAGATGAAAAACTACCTTATGAAATCTAACACACATTAACTTTATCTCATTGTGCCATGCTGTTAAAAGTAAAACTAACTCCAACTAGATTTCCATCATGGTGTGATAAATTTGATGACAATATGGTTGTTTTATATAGAAAGCTACCTTATGAAAACTAACACAAATCACCTTTCACTTACAGTGCAATGTGTTAAGAACTAAAGCCAACTCAAGCTAGATTTCCATCATGGTGCAATGTGATTGATGACAATGTGGTTGTGTCAGATGAAAAACTACCTTATGAAAAGTAACACACTTTAGCTTTCACTAACTGTGCAATGTTTTAAGAATGAAAACTAACTTCATCTAGATTTCCATCGTGGTGCAATGTGATTGATGACAATGTAGTTGTGTTAAATGGAAAACTTCCTTATGAAAGCTATCGCAGGTTAGGTTTCACTAACCACGCCATGTTGTTAGAAGGAAGCTAACTCCAATAGATTTCCATTATGGTGTAATGTATTTGATGACAATGTGGGTGTGTTAGATGACAAACTACCTTATGAAAACTAACATAGATTAGCTTTTAGTCTCCATGCAATGTTTTATGAATGGAAACTAACTCCAACTAGATTTCCATCATGATGTAATGTGATTGATGACAATGTGGTTCTGTTAGATGGAAAACTACAGTATGAAAACTAACACACATTAACTTTCATTCATCATGCAACGTTTTAAGAATGGAAGCTAACTCTAGCTAGATTTCCATTACATTCATACACATACATCAATAATATAAGTGCCATGTCCAAAGTCAAATAGGAATTTGGTGGTTTTATCTAAGTTGATATCTGTCATTCTCTAATACTTCTTGGATCTCTTATTGTTATCTCTTCATATATATTTTATGTAATTTATATGTAAATTCCCTTTTGCTAGCGTGCACAAGATGTAGGGGAACAATTTTTCGTGGCATACAAAAGGGCTACCCTATTGTTTTGAATTATTGCAACTATATTACCTTTTTGAACATACACTTCATATGGTTTAACCTTAATTACAAACTACAATTCCAATGTCTTACAGAAATTGGGAGGAGTTACAATGGAAAATATAATTTTGATAAGAGGGACTATGTTAACCTCCTAATTAATGGTCAAGTTATTGGACTAGGAAGGGTTGAATCTACAGATACTACAACTCATTATGGTGGAGAAAGGCTTAATGTAGGATATGTTATGGTTTTGATAATTGATGTTATTGAACCACATTTGATTGTGGAAGATATTGATGAAGGGGACTTACATCCATGGAAGATCATAGATTTGAGGCATAACAAAGGTAAATCAAAATCTTTAAGTACATGTTAAGTGTTTTTGATAGTACATTGCTTATTATTTTTTAGCAAATACTAAGTTTGTCTAATTTGTTGTATATGTGCAAATGTCTTTTATGCATTTTCTATTGGAGACAAGGTATATCTTTTGCAATGTGGAGTGACGGTGGGTGAAGGCTCCATATTCAATACAAAGATTGGTCATAAAGTGCATGGAAGTATCGTAAATAAAGGATCCATAGTGGTTAACATTGAGAAGGTGTTAAAACATGATGCTCTTTTGCCACATCCAACATGATTTGAAAATACACTAGGGGTGCATTGGGATCTTATGAGATTTTGCTAGAATCAGATTTGGAACCTTATTGTCATTATAACCAAGTAAATTCTCCCCAAGATAGGCTTACATTCACATGCAAAAAGTTTTCTCTTACACATGAGTGCACAGGAACAAGCATGCACATTGCCAAAGGGATCATAGTTAATGTCTGTGAGGATGACATGGTTGAGGGTGAAAGGTTAGGTGAAAAGGAATTCAGTGTTTTTGTGGAAGACATAGAAAGAAATTGTGAAAGATGTAGGATTGGAGATAAGTCTATATATTGTTTGTTTAGATGGTCAATAAATGAGTTGGTGGAAAATGAAGGTGAGATTACAAGGGTGAATGAAAATTTCAAGGAGGCACCCAATGAAATGGTGGTATGTGATCTTATAGAGGACACAAGTCCCTTAAACACATGGGATGGTGATCTTTATAATGAAAAATATCCAGACTCAATTGCTATGCACATGACGAGGCCATATAAAAGGATTAAACAAGTTGTGGCTACAAAAAAAGTTGGAAACTTTCAAATACAGAGAGATGAAGAGAAAGAAACCGACTTTTGGCAGTGGATGAATGTTACAAACAAGATTGTCTTCAACATGTGGATAGGAAAGCCACTGCAGCTACTAGAAGGGGTATGGAACTCTTAAAAAAATGACATTAGGGAATTTGCCTTGAATTCAATCCTTTCCAACACAATCATGTCAAAGATTCATGGCCATGGCCTACCTCCTACTGTTAGGCACTACTACATTTAGACCAAAAATATGACAGCTGTATTGTCAGATTTTCGACACTTCCCTGTCACATGTATGACACTATGATTTTTTTTAAGCGTCGGTGGATTTTCGTCGGTTATCCGACATCTTTACAATCTGTCGGTTAAGCGACAACCAAGTTTACCGTCAGTTAAATGTACATCGTCGGTTAAGCGATGGTGAAGAATTTTTTTTTTTAAAACTACACTTACAGGCCGTCGCTTACCCGTCGGTTAAGTGACGGTATCGAGTTTTTTTTTTTTTTTAAATCACTTACAGGCCATCGCTTAACCGACGGCTATAAGTTTTTTTTTTTTTTTAATCACCTACAGTCCATCGCTTAACCGACGGCTATAAGTGTTTTAAAAAAAAAATCACCTACAGGCCATCGCTTAACCGACGGCTATAAGTGTTTTAAAAAAAAAAAATCACCTACAGGCCGTCGTTTAACTGACAGCTATAAGTGTTTTTTTCAAAAAAAAATTACCACAAAAAGTTGATGGTGAAAGATGAAGTAATAGATATGGAGAAGGTGTTGCCAGGAATGTCAAATATAGATAGATATTGTGCAAAAGCAATGCATACAACATTCTATTTGTTTCAGACGAGTCCCACAAAAGGAGTGATATAAGTCACACTGGAGGACATTGTCACTATTACCAGGACATTGTTGGTAATCCAACAGGCTGTGCAAGTCCCCAGTTTGATTCCCACCGGATCAAGTGCACTAAATCTACACTGCCCACTTTACTCTAGGTTACCATCATAGGAATAAAGTGCCCGAGGTTTCCCGGTGAGTTACTTCTAAGGAAAAAATATATATAAGTGTTTTTGATATATCTAGGACTAGGCTTAGATTTAATTTATTAGGAAGCAATAAGTACAAGCCCAGAAAAATTTGCTACAGGGAGCAAGAAAATAGTGATACATTGATGTTGAGCCCCATGAGCATCATAAAATGGATGAAATATATCATTCCATTCAATTGACTGGCAGTTTAAAAGCTTGCTGCATTTCTGTGAGATCCAGGAACTGAAGATTAATTTCATTTTCAGACGACTACTTTAAAAGAAGAAAAATTCAAAATACTACATTCATTTCATAATACTGACCTGTCCCAAAGATGACTCCATCTCTTCCCTTGTTAGCTCAATTATAATGTCATATTTCTCTACAGTACCTTCTGAGACCTGAAAAAGTAATTTCAATAAGCCCCAATATCAAGAACAAAAGAAAAGAATTTTTGAAGTTCATCCAAAACCTCAGCATCTTACAGTCATCATCTTTTCTGTCTGTGAAGAAGACTCAGACTGCTGAAGCACTTTATTTTCTAGAGGCTTGCTTGATCCTGCAAGGCATTAGCTATATATAAATACATAGAATATATGCCTCGATGTTGAGAAAATAATGCTAGGATGGCTATACCCTCTACTTTGTTAGGTGTACTATAAGAAATGGTATGGACAATAACTTTAAAGAAGCATGCCTGCAAAGAGCATAAATCAGATAAATTCTTTGAATTACTGTCAGTTATGCAAGGTGTTGAAGATGAGCTAGCTGAACCAGGCTCCACCATACGAAGCCCAGTGATAATCTCATACAACAAACTCTGCAAAATTCACCAAAATCTTAGAAGAAATATATAACAAGTCAACCACGCCTTTTGTTTGTCTTAAGAATACCCCTCCTTATTTAGGAATATTCATGAATTATATTCTGCTTAAAATCCTCAAATTCTGAACCTATCAATTCTAGACCTTTATTTTATTCTCATTCTAACACTATGCTACCCTGAGTGGAGAAACGAGTATAGGCTTCATAAATGGTAGCGCATTTAGTAAACAATACATATTTTGGAAAAGGCACTTTCAATTTTTAGGAAATGGGGAAACAATGCAGTCACATAAAACATCAAAAAATCAATTCACAATGAACACAGTATGAATACACAAAAATTTCCTGTATATATCAGACAATATTATATCACAAGGTGATTACATCGAACAGATTAGGCCTTGTCCATACATAAACAACAATTAAGTTTTAATAAAATTTATAAAAAAAGCAAAAAACTGAGAACACAACTCACAGGGTTTTACAACAATATAAATAAATAAAATAGACCTGACAGGGTTTTACATAACAAGAAGGAAAAGTGTTCTCATATTTCAATTTGCTGGGATTTTTTCTTTGGGTTTTGCTATTAATTTCTTTGTTTTAGCTTTTAATGTATGGGGCCCACCCAAGCGTTACTAAAATGGAAAAAGCTGTGTTGTTTGGAAACAAGATTTCCATACAGGAATATCCAAAGGAATGTTTGGGAAAGGGTTCTGAGATGTTTCCAATACAATTACACATGGGAAATATTTCCCAGACCCCTCTATGGAGTTTCTTCTCTATTTCCATACACGACATATTTCCTGTAATAAATATTATAAAGGGAAGAAGTTTCAGATACACAATACCAACCCCTTCAGTTATTATTGTTGTCATAAAAATTCCTATCACCCATTTTAAGTTTAGATGAAAATAATAAATTTATGATTCTCTTCTAAATGAAACCCATATTTTCTCTCTCCATCTCTTTTTCCTCTTCCATTGGGAATGAGTGGAAGGAAATAATGAAAGAATGGAAAACTTGAACAAATTACCTCATCCAAATCATTGCCCATCTGTAAAGCTCCAAGATCGAAATATTTATCAGCTGCAGTAGTGCCCACAGCTGACAATTGTGGAGCATGCAGGACATTATAGAAGAAAATAGAAACCGAGTCGTAGTAGAACTGGGGACGTGCAGAGTTATGATCACCCTAAAACTTTATAATATTCTTATCCCCCTATATGGAACATCCATCATTAGCTATATAAGAAAAATTATTTGTTAAATGCACATTAATCTTGCTTTAAAGACATAAGACAATTAGTTTGATAAAAAATGATATTGAAATACCGCGTATAATTTGAAAATGATGTCAGAATGATGCGGCTGGATGAATACATCCTCAGTTGCATGTCCAAACAGTGGTGGAATGAAGGTTTTTGGGGCAATCTGTAATACATAATCTGATTGTCAATAGAAACTTCACCTGAAATAATATCCAATGCTCATCACTAGAATTTGAAAAGATAGCCTAGTTGTATGGTAGACATTTATTATTTTTATTACAGCTCAGATCCAATTTCATTTCATTAAAGACTTTTTGAACATTAATTCCTAACAACAATCTACATTAACAAAGTAGAAGACAAAGATCTGTACATACTACAAACAATATACTGATAATAAAATATGGCCCAAAGAAATTAACTATTTTCAATAAAAGAATTGTGAAGGCAAGGAAAATTACTCTTGAGCTCAAATGATTAATATACTGATCGCCACCATATAGAAGGAAAATAATTAATTATGATAAAGAATTTCATAGAAGAAACATTTTCTGGGCAAGCAGGAAAAAATATTGTTTTGATGTGTGGAGTTTTATGCTTGTTGATGAACACTACATTGTGAGATGACATCTGTTCTTTTCATCCAATGGCAGCAAAGCAATTATTACAAAAATTTATGGTGAAACTTTTTATTTTCATTCATATGAGTATAGGCTAAATGCTAGTCTTGTGGAGATTCCTCATGATTTGTAGGCAATGCCAATTGCAAAATAAAAGCACAAATTGTGATCTTTTACTAATTTTAATGAAAATCAAAGTTTATTTAAGGAAAAAGAAATGGTTTCTATGCTCTTGGAAATGATCATTGAATTGCAAGACAATATGGGATAATATAATTATAATATTTTCATTTGTAAATATCATAAACTTTAAAATGCAGTAGAGAAATTTGAATTTCAAATATTAAAAAAGACTGCTATCACAAATGGATTTGGCTATGGGTAAATTTCTTGAACATTTTAATTTTTGTAATCTTCCAATTTACACTTTAGTCTCAAAGGGTAACAGATGCACTTGATTGCTCATAAGCATAACCCTAGATTACCAATACCCAGATTGAAAGAAAAAAAACGAAAAGCATACCGTGAACTTGGGAAGGCGAATTTTATAAACGTCAACCAGCTCCATCATGAGATCAAACAAATTAGAGAAAGGAATATCCAACACCATCCCAGCAATTGATGGATCCTCTGCTCCATAGAGAAGGCTACAACAGAACAAGGCCTTAGAGACTGAATGCAATCCATATAACCTTCTTTCCCTTAATTTCTGAAGCAGAAAATTGTATAATTCACTATCCACTATGGACTTGTGTCAAATAATTGCTACAATGTAATCTAACATTTGTAAGTCATTTTGTACTTGCAGTCAATTATGCATCTCACAATGGCCATGTTGTGTAGCTCATCTGAACCTCACTTGGCCATTGGGCTCACACTGTGCAGGTCCATATGGTCCCTTAGACTAGTGGATGTAACAAGCAACTCCACATTATCTTTTAGTGTGTATATGGTTATGTATGTACATTGTATATGTGTTTATATTATCTACCATATGTAATCTATAATCTATAAATTATAATGTATACTGATGACCAAGTGTTAAGACTGCCAAATTCATAATATGGACATTGAATTGTTGATAACTAATCATTTTGTTTTGAGTAGTGTTAGTTGAATAGACCGCTAAAATCTCTTTGTTCCCAAAAACCATATTTTTACAGTAACATCTCTTCCATATGAGAACTTGTCTAATGTTTGATCAATAGAGAAGTTTAATGAAGGACATCTTCTACTAACACAATATCAGGAGAGCATAGAAAGGCACAGACTACACTAAATGTTAATATAACAACTTCTATGGATCCTGATGATGAGCAGAGGTTCCACTCGAAATATGTCATTAGCTCCAACTTTCAACACAGTGAATCGAGAAGGATTAATTCAATGTTATCTACTGTGGAAACATCCAATCTCAAAAACTTCAGTCTTCTGTGTAAACTGTTTGATATTCCTATTTATCCACAAATACTACAAATCTCACAAAATATGAGAAGGAGAGAGAAAACATGGTAGATAACCAATGTACATGAAGCACCACAATTAACCTACAACAGAAATGTAAGAGAGAATACCCACATGCTGTCCTGTTCAAGATCTTCGGTGACCTAGTTCAAACAGTCCAATGAAAACATGTGCAAGCATACCTGCCATGTTAAGAAGGGCCAATTAAGCTAGAAGTTATCCACAACCATCAAGATAAAAAATTAACAAGAAATTTACTACTCACTAGTAATACACAAAGGCAAAATTATAACAACAAAGTATTCTCACATACATATAACCCAAAAACAATTTTACCAGTAACAAGAGTCATAAATATGTACAGTCTCATTGAGAGACCTCATGTCAACTTAGGAATGGTACTTACATAACATAAAATAAACCATAAAATCTGTTTCTTATCATTTACAAGTTATATCCCATTATAATAAAGGGCAGATGAGCACACACAAATAGCGATACTAATTGAAGTCACTTACACTATGTCAGACATCGTAATTACACACAAATAGCGATACTAAGTGAAGTCTCTTTCTAGGTAACCCCAAAGAAATGCTATGCCCATCCAAATTCCCAACAGTTTGTTTATAATCCTTAACCACAACAGATCTTCATATATTTCTATAAAGGCAGCATTTCTAAGTGACAGGCAAACAATCTACAAATGGAAAAGGTTTAAGAACAGAAAGAATTGTAAAGAGGAAAAAATTATCATTCACTGCAATTGTTTCACCATGTTAACATATGGCTAGTAGCCTAATGTTTGAACTTAGAAGTACTTAACAATGTTAACTTATGGCTTTTCAATATTTTGCAGATCCATCACCAGATACGTATCCTGATAACTTAGGTTTTACTTGGTTTTAGGGGTAACCTACTTTCCATATCCTAAGGTGATAAGCCCTCATGAGTGTGCTTAAACCGGATGCAAAAATTACACTCTAGAAGAAGAATTCAGAAATCCTATTCTCTATCCCCTTCAAGGATTAAATAAAATCTCTCTTCTAGTAAGAAAAATAGAAAAATAAAATAAAATCAGACGATGCTTTTGAATGCGAAGCTTCTTTCCATATCTATATCCACAAATGAAGATATAACTTCACAAATTAGTATTGCCAAGTTGAGAATAGTTAACAAACAGGCAGGTATGAGACTACTAAAAGTTACTGAAGTTAAGGATCTGGTCAGATGGAAGAAGAGGATAATGAACTCTACTTTTGAAAACTAGGGAATAGAATAGAACAAAATAACTTTTTAAATGGAAACAGGCCAAAATAATATAAAGGACAAGACAAACTTACACTGTCACAAATAGTTGTCCTCTCCTATCCTGTTTAAATTCAGCTTACTAGAATTCTAGTGGAGCAAAAGGCAAATGAAGAGTTAGAGGAAGATAGGAAAAGCAGGATTTCAGAGTAGAGAATATACTTGGTGTCTTAAACAGCAAGGTCTAGACTCTACTATATTGGAAACAATTGTATTTGTGGATTTGGGAGGATCGGATTAGGGAGAAAACAAAACAATGATAAGCAAAAGGTGATATAGAAATATTAAAACTATAATGAGATTTGATCCCTATATTGCAAAGTCATGGGTTCAATTTTCAAAATATGGTGACTCCGAGAAGGCTAAAGAGACTGACACAAGTTACAACCTTCCACACAGATCAATCCCAATGAAGAAGCAAATATGAGAGGTTACTGTATGAAACATATTCAGAAAAGAACTAAGATAGTACTGACAGGAAAGCAATGAACAAACACAAAAGAACATAGGAAGAAAATTCAAAGCTAACATCGTGAATTTCTCATTGGCCTGAATTATTTTTTCCCCACTTAGAAGCATTCTAGGATAACTGCATCTCTGATTAATATTTCTAAGCTGCAGTAGACAGCATACTCAACTAATTCAATCTCTTGAACAGAAAGTCATTATTAAGGACAGACACTAAATTAGCTGCTACATGAGAAGAAGAAAATTCAAAAAATACAAATATCACAATTTAGTTTATACCTTTTAGAAGCTTCCATGCCATTCGCTGGGAAAAATAATGCATAGCAAGTCTTTCAGGAACCCATCTTGTTGTAAGCATAGCAGTCTGGAAAACCACAAAAATAACACAGTTAAAACAAAAATTCCATTTAAAACGTCCATGACATATGGTGTGGCTTTGGCACATACACAATTCATGAACAGTCGCAACTGGAGAATTACTCACACAATACAGATATTCTAGTCATTAAATCAAAATCATAGTGCTCTATTTTCAAAAATCCATCCTGTTAGCTATATATTGAGATACTTTTCTAATTCTAAATTTGTAGCCAATTTTGGGTGTATTTCATACACTTCTACCAATTTGCACTTGTAATAAGGAGATGGAACCCTAAATTTTTGTCTGGCATATTTCATTATTCCAAAATTGAGGGTCTTTTTGTTGGGCATATCACCTTTCTAAAGCTAAAAGTTCCACAACCCCATTGATAGATAATGCATTGTCATAGTTCCAACAGACTATAGAAACCTGCTTTGACATCCTATTATCATATCTTTCTCTCTTCGAAAAAAGACCAAATGTAGTATGAGAACCAACAAGTTGAGAGAAATGGATGCGCTCTCCTCTATGCTTCTCCACAGCTAGGTTTTTTCCCTAGCCACTACAAAACTGTCTCCATTTCCCCCCTACAAGTTCACACCATGTCATCCATGGAGTCAAACTCCCTCAAGCCTAGATTTCCCAGCCAAGGATTGATACCTTTGAACCTAAATTAAGCTACTTCTTTCCCATTCACCATTAGTCCTTCAGTCATTGTAAAGGGAAAATTGTCATTTAAGAATGTTGTTTCATCTTCAGACTTACATAGCTTTTCTCAGTGCTCTGTTTTTGTGGAAAAGGATGCCACAAATCCCACACAAATTGATTCCTATCATAAGCATGGACGTGTTTTCCGATTTCTAACTGATGGCATACATTGATAGATCTGCACAGCTGGGCTTATCAAAGCTAGAAGCCCCTTCTATCAGAGGAGGGCTTATTTCTACCCATGTCCACCAGATTTCTCCATTGTTGAGTTTGATGCAGCAGCTGATAGGGATCAGCTGCTCTCTGAATAAAGCCCCAGTAACCTACCTTTAACACCTCAGTGAATTGTTTAACCTCAGTTCCACTGTGTAAGGAAACCCTAACCTTTCCCTACAATTCTGGCCTCTTGAGACACTGGCGAAGATTGAAAATGGCATAGGCAAAGTTCGTTACTGTAGACCTGAAACAACAAAAAGACAATGGACAACCTCTGCAAGGATTTGTGTTGAAATGGATCTTTCCAAAAGCCTTCCTGAAGTGATATGTGGAAAGTTGAAACAGAAGCTTGACTATGAGCACGTTACCTTCTGTTGCCAATCTTGTTTTGTTGTTGAGCACACAATCACCTCTTGCCCTAATCACAAACCTGTTCATGACCTGGGGAAGTGAAGCAAGGTAGACCCCATGAAAAAAGGAAATCCAATCAGAAGCCTACATGATGGAACAGTGCCAATGCAAACCACCAACTAATAGAAATGGAGAATGAAGTAGAAAAGGCTTACCCATTACTCCACCAAAAGGCAGCCTCTCCAGAAACTACGCTCAAAGTTGCATCGATCCATACCAATTCTAAAGCAACCCCCTCTCAGAAAGAATCTAGCAGACAAGGGGAGGAGAGACCTATGGAGAAAGTATAACCTGCTACGCAGGACACATTACTCAATACTCGACTCGACTCAGGACAAATGCACAATAAACGATGGCGCTGTCATTCAGTACTCGACTCTATCTCAAAAAGGAATTTACCAAAATGTACTGTCAAAGTCTACATCCCGCAACCTAGTTACAGCTGTAAATATGATAATGACTGTCGATACTAGAAGGCATTTTAGTTTTTGCATGCATTTTCATCATATGGCTAATGTATAGCTTCGTCTTTCACCTTTCCACTATGATTATATAGGCCCCTTAAGCATCGCTAGGCGTCTTCGCTTAAGCAATGCTTACTAACGCGCCATCACTTAACCGACACTTTGTGGCCACATTTACAAAAAAAAAAATGTATCCTTGTGATTTTTGGTAAGTTTAAAAAGAAAAATCCACGCGCCGTCGGATTTTTCCGTTGGATTTTGGATCGAAATGTAGTAGTGAGGAAAGTAAAGGACATGAGGTTTAATGGAGATATTATTTGTAAGAAAGCATGGTACAAGATACATAATATTCCTCAAAGCACCTTCTATACTTACCAACATAACTTCCAATAAGGACATGTCAAAGGAATTCATGGTAACACCAATAAATGCAAACTATGTGCACATACTATGGCAACCATAGAAATGTTGCACAAAATTGTCATGGATAATTCATATTTTTCACTGAACCAAACACAACAAGTTGAAGAAGATGGAATGTTTGCTCCTTTAATACTGCTGCCATCAACGTACAACCAAAGTTCTTTGTTAAAAAAGATCAATGAGGCTCTTCAAGAGCTCAATTTTCCATCAATATCACAACAAACAATGAGCAAGATTTGGAATACTCATTTTCCATATGTTGCATTGTCAAAGAACACTAACTTCAGTAAATGTATCGTGTTGAAAGCACAGATGAAGACAACAACTACAAAAGAGCTGGAAGAAAAGGCATGAGCTAGACTGAAGAAACATAACAAGATATTGCTACTATGCCCATAGAATTATGTCAGAGCAGTATCCAAAGGAATACTTGAACATTATCCATAGTAAAATGGACAAAACAAAGACTTCAATCCCAAGATTACATGTCAAATCAAAATCTGTTGCAGGAACAAACTTGGGTTTGTCGTTTTTAGGTGTGCTAAAACATGAGCATAACACATGAGGTTTTGGTCATTTACCCCTACCATTGTACACATGGGATCACAATTTACCAATACATCTCTTGCAAAGTGCTTGAGGGACCTTGAAGACCCACACCTTGATATGTATGGTGATTTGATTTATGAGAGTGGAAGTTCAAGAAACCCACTTTCAAATGCATTACTTCAAAACTCTATTTACTCAAAATGTAGAGTGTACAAGGATGCTTTCCTATCTTTAAATGGAAGCTCAAAAAATCAAAATCTTTATTTTAAACCTCTTCCTCCACATTTATTGTTACAATTGGACAATGTAGCTAGTGATAATACGAATCATTATGTTTTCATGTTTCTATCACTATTAACTGCACTTGGTGTCTTCATCACTATTGAGGTTGGGTTCTTGCTTGTGGGACACACCCATGAAGACATAGATGGAACCTAGGGAAGAATGTCTTCCAACTTGAAAAGTACAGATATATATTTTTTATCTGAGATGATGATACATATTGCACAATAGAAGAAAAACAGGCATTTCCACCTAAACTTATTGGCAAAGTGTATGACTTCAAAAATTTTCTTAATGGGTACATCAAGGAGGGGAAAAATGCACTAGTTGGACATCTTAATGTCCAGTACTTCCAATTTCTTGTACTCAATGATGTTCTAGTTATGAGGTATAAAGAATCCATCAGAGACATTAAGTGGTTAGAATCAGTTGAGTTGTGGAATATAGATGATGAAGGTCGACAGCTAAGACATGTTTCTTACGTCCCAAAGACAATGATGTTTATTTAAAAGAACTAAAGGAAGGAATAACATCATACATAAAAATGTGGCAAGAGACTATTGGCAATGAGAATTCACCAATTGTTACAGAGGAATGGAATAATGAACTAGATTATTGGAAAAGAGTTCTTGATGCATTAGATGGAATCTATAATGACCATACACCCTTGGATGAAAGTGATTCTTCTTCTAATGATTTTTGGCCCAAGACGAGGAAAAATGTTAACGTTGATGGTAATGCACTCCATTTAATATCAAGTATTATGGATGTAGATTTCGATAATGTGACAGATGAACCGGTATATGTTGGACCCAAGTGCAACAAGCCAAAGCCAACATTTGATCCTAGAACTGATGTAGAGAAAAGGAAGTTGTTCTTGTTAGATCAGGAAATGAAGATGAAGGAGAAATGATTTGGATGGAAAAATCCACCTCATATATCTTCCAAGATGATGACAATGAGACCCTTCATCTAAATATTGATTGGTGGCAGCCTAGTTTAGGGAAATACAAGGGAAATATTTTAGAACAATATTGGGTACCAAATCTTGATGACACAGAACTTGGATCTATTCCAATTAATACCATAGTTTGGGCATGGATGCCAAAGAAAGAAGATTACAGGAATACCAAGATAAATAAATGTGGTGTGCAAGTTGTACTTGATCTCCTTGAGCAGATATAAGGAGATTAGGTGGACATGATTCATGAATGTAATTTTTCTTTTTGAATGAATTTTAGTATACATGAAGAAACATTTTTCAATGTTTGTAGTATAATAAATACTCTTCAAGCTACTTTTTGAGGAATTTTATATTATTTACCACATATATGAAAATTTCACTTCAAGTTCAATGTTAATTCATGTGATGATAC
This sequence comes from Pseudotsuga menziesii, assembly GCA_001517045.1. NCBI lineage: Eukaryota > Viridiplantae > Streptophyta > Pinopsida > Pinales > Pinaceae > Pseudotsuga > Pseudotsuga menziesii. Next base: position 143,256 of record LPNX010604034.1, on the reverse strand, counting down.
TTTATGCGAACTAGCTAACACCATTCAAATTTTAACTTTTCAATTTGTCTTTTAGATCAACACAACATGCCACTATATCAAATGTGCATAATTATATTCATTAATGCATGTACAAAACCGTTACCTTATTTATTATTAGCTTTTGCTCACTCTCTTCAATACCACTTTGAGTTTTTCATTTTGTTCCCCTAATGATTGGTGGAGTGTCCACTCGAAACGTAGGGATGTTTCAATACACAATTTAATTCCATAAACTCTCTTTGTCATTATGATTAACCGTGGAAATCTTCATCCTCAAGCTGTACTTGATTTGCTTGAGAAAATATAAGGAGATTAGGTGGAGATGATTAATGTATGTAATTTTGCTTTTTGAATGACTAATTAATATACATGAAGAAACATATGTCAATGTTTGTAGTATATCAGTTTTTCTCCTCAAGCTACCTTTTGAGGAATTTTATATTATTTGCTACATATATGAAAATTTTGGTTCAAATTCATGTTAATTCATGTGATGATACTTTATGTGAATGCACCTAAAAACATCTTATAGACTTGCTTTGTGAGTAAATGTAAGGAACTTGCAATAAGGTTTGAAGTGAGTTTTCCCTATTATTTGTTATTATAGTTGATATAAATTTAATTGTACTACTATGTTGCATTCACATTCATAACTATATTTTCTTGTGGACTTTAAAGTGGTGCCAACTTTGTACTAGTATATTAACTTATACTCAATAAATACAGTACTAACATTTTGAGTGTTTGTCATCATTGTGATTGATTTTCTGAAATAAATTGTGTGAACATTTTTCAAACCAATTTTTTGAGTGGACACTCCACCCATGCTTGTTACGGGAACCATGAAAAACTCATTGTGGACTGAAAAGATTTCACATAACTTAATCCAGAAAATCAATCATTAAGTAGTAACATCATGTTAGCTTTAATTCATGTTAGACATTATCATCAAATACATTGGATTATAAAGACAATTTAATCCATGTCAGATTTAATGATGATCATAATGCACTACATGGAATATAAGTATTATGGATAGAGATTTTGATAATGTGACAGATGAACTGGTATATGTTGGACCCAAGTGCAACAAGCTAAATCCAAGATTCAATCCTATGATCGAATTTGAGAAAGGAAATATGTTGCTAGTTAGATCATGAGCTGATGATGAAGGAGAGATGATTTGGATGACAAAAACGACCTCATATATCTTCCAGAATGATGAAAGTGAGACTCTTCATGTAAAGGTTGATTGATGGAATCCTAGTTCAGGGAAATACAAGGGAAAATTTTAGAACAATATTGGGTATCAAACCTTGATGACACATGACTTGGATCTATTCCAATTAATACCATAGTTTGGGCATGGATGCAAAAGAAAGAAGATTGCATGAATAACATGATAAATAAATGTGGTGTACAAGTTGTAATTGAGTTTCTTGACTGAATATAAGGATATTAGGTGGAGATGATTCATGAATGTAATTTTTTCTTTGAATGAGTTATTAATATACAAGAAGAAGCACTTTTCAATGTTCGTTGTATATCAAATATTCTCTTCAAGCCTTTTTTTGAGGAATTTTATGTCATTTACTAATATGAAAATTTTGGTTCAACTTCTATGTTAATTCAAGTGATGGTACTTTATGTGAATTAGATAACAACATTCAATTTTTAACTTTTCAATTTGGTTTTTACATAAACTCAACATGGCACTATATCAAATGTGCATAATCGTATTCAATAATGAACCTTAAAACATCTTCTAGACTTCCTTTGTGAATAATGTAAGGCACTTGCAATAAGGTTTGAAGTGACTTTTCCCTATTATTTATTATTATAATTGATAAAAATTTAATTGTTCTACTCTGTTGCTTTCTAATTAATATTATATTTTCTTTTGTAGACTTTAAAGTGGCGTGAACTTTGTATTAGTGCAATATCTTATACTCAACAAAGACAGTAGTAACATTTTCAGAGTGTAGGCTTTCACAGTTTGTCATCATTGTGAATGATTTTTTGGATTAAGTTGTCAGTGAGTTTTTCAAACCAACATTTTAAGTGGGCACTTCATGCATGATCTTCAGGGGAACAATGTAAAATTCATTATGGTTTGAAAAGCTTTCACATAGCTTAATCCCAAAAATCAATAGCCAAGTATTAACATTTAATGTCAATACTACATAAGTTAATAATAGTCACAACACAATATTAATTTGTTGTTAAATAACTTTATGTTATGTAAGAAATTTTTTCCACAAATTATTAATAATTCACTATTCAAATATTGGTGACTTGTTTTAATAAGTAAATATAAATATTAATGATAATCAAAGTATATCATTAAATACATTTATAGGTAAAATTTCTCACATAAATATGTTATTCATAAAATCAACATTCATTAACTTAGTTTTTAATACACCACCACCACCAACAATAATAATAATAAATCATGTCTCTATTCTAATTCATAATTTATTTTAATCATTACTAAGATAAAACCTATTTTACTTTAAGTCATAAAAGATTTTCTCTTGTCCACTATCAAGTGGTGCCAACTTCCGAAAATAAAACATCATACTCAAAAAAGGCTTAGACTTACTATGGTAACTCATCCTAGACACATTAGTTAACATAATTTCAATTAAATGAAATTCCAAGATAATAGTAGCAACAAACATTGATTATTAATGTCATTAAATAACTTTAATAATAATATGTAAAAAAGTCTTCTACAATCTATTTTTCATGATATAATCATTGATCAACTTAACTTTTATTAAAAAATATAAATAATAGTAATATAAATAAATATTTTCTATTCTAACGCATTATTTTTTTTATCATTAAAATAATAAAATTAGCATAGTAACACTTAATATATAATAGTTTTTCTTGTCCCTTGTAAAATGTTTCAACCTTCTAATATATTACAACATGATACTCAACATATACAATATTACTTGCTATGTCAAGAATTAAAATTGTTATAGTAACAAACACATTTGTATTATGTCATTAAATAGTTTTTAAATGGGCCATTCTAAAATTGTGCCAACCTTTTACTAGTATAGGAACTCAACACCAACATTGTACTAGTTACCATATCAAATTATAATTCAATTTATTAATCATAGTAATATATACAATATTGATGTCATTACATAAACTTAATCAACTTACCATTTAATACAAACTATAGATAATAGTAATAGAAATTATGTAAGGAATCAAAGTCTAAGAATTTCATCATTTTGAAAGAATCAAAGTTTAAGACTGTCATTATTTTGATCTATCATGGAGGATTAGAAATGTGTAATCTAGGTGTTAACACAGTCCCTCTTCCCTCGTGTTGTAAAGGGTGCTATCTCAATGGAAGAGCACCTGCATTACAAGCAGGACGATGGTGGTTCTATTCCTTCGTGCCCTAACATAAATTAATAGATGATATACAATCTTAATGATAATATAAATATTGTAAGATATCTATATTTTCATTATAAATATGCTATTTTCAATTAAACACGTTGTTCAAATGATTCATAAATAAATAATGAACACTTGCAATAATTAGTTTAGTTGGTGTTTCCCCTTTCCTCTTGTATATGAAAAAAATCAAATTGTATTGCGCTAATGCTATTCTAGTTCATAATTGATTTTGATTATTAAAATAATTAATATTAATAAATAAGGGAGGCTTTACTAACATCAATATCATTAAATAAATTTATAGGTAAGAAATTTCTCAAGTTAATCTATTATTCATAAAGTAAGCATTCATCAACTTAGTTTCTAATACACTACCACTGCCAACAACAACAATAATAAATTATGTTGCTAAATTCATAATTTACTTTAATCATTACAAGGGTAAAACTTAGACTTTAAAGTCATAACATATTTTTTCATTTTGATTATAAGTGGTGTCAATTTCCAAAAATAAAACAACATACATGACAAAGACAAAAATAATTACTATGACAATGTTTATAATTGTTGTAGTAACAAATACAATGTTGATATTATGTCATAAAATAATTTAATCAACTTAACATCTAATACAACCTATAAATAATATTAATATAAATTATGTAGGATTCAAAGGCTACGACTTTCCTCATTTTGAAAGAACTCAATCTAGCAAAAGTTCTAAATTTTAGATCTAACCCATCTAGTTGTAATTGAGATGTAATATTTCCTCTAGTTCTAATTGAGATGTAATATTTCCTTTTGAATAGTTGAATACTAAAGTTTTACTTGAAATAAATACAAAATATTAATTGAGAAAGTAGTTCATTGGATTAATTATTCCAAATTTAATGGAATGGTTCTTTGAGTTGATTTTTCTAGATTTAATAGAATATGTATCTAGAGATTTCCAAAAAAACTCAATGTGTATGAAGTCCTTGTAATAGAATATTTCCAAATTTAATGAAATATGTGTTTATGAAGCAATAGAGAAGAGAGATCAATCGAATAAAATTTCCAATGAGTTCAATACAATAAATAACATGTCAAACTACTGCCATGCAAGGAATAGTCAATTAATGCATGGGAATTATCCTCCCATGCAAACTATAGTGAATTTCCTTCTTCGACACTTGTTGTGCACCTTGGTTTCTTCATCATGTACAATCGATGCACAATGTCTTTATTCTTTGAAATTAAATCAAGCATGACTGACTTCAAAATGAACTTTCCTCTTTGCTAACTATAGGATCACTTAGTTAACATTCTAACTTAAGTGTCTTCATGCAATAGGTATAACTTACGTATTGTCTTTTATTTTAAGTGTTGTATTTTAGTTTAACTAAAGTGTCATCATGAAAAACACTTTAGTTAACTAATTCCTTTTATTAACAATTTAGTTAACATATTCTTAACTGAAATCATATTGATTGATTTATGAAGTGATCATTGAGCTCTCCTTTAATTAATTGATTGCATACATTAATATTTTAATTGATGCTTTAACTAAAGCTTTGATTGAGGCATACATAATTAACTAAATTTTTATCAATCTGAGTTCACTTTAATCAATTGAGGTGTCTTCATTGGAAAATTTGAATTTCTTTTGTTATCTATGCATTTATCTTTATCTCTTATATTTTACTGCATGGTCAATATGTGCTAACTTTAATTATCTATCATATCGAATTATACTAAGAATATTGTATCAGATGGTGTGATCATATTATATTACCCCGGACTAAATGATCATATGCTAACGTAATTCACTCTAAAGGTAGCCATTCTCTAAAGGAGACTTAATAGCAACTGGTGACCATGGTTAGTAATACATCACACAACATTATATTCTTCAACATGAAAAGCATTACCTCTATAAGGGAGGTCCATCCCATGGGTACTTTTATATTGAAGGTCCACATGAGAATCTTGACTTGATACATGAGTTTGGAACCTTGTCCAACATGAATTTACAACATCACCACTTTGATTATTCAAAACATTCACCTCTATATGGGAGGAATAAACTTTATACAAAAGGATTAGTCTTTCTTGAGTCCAACTCAAGAATCCACTCCAAGTACCTGAGTCCAAATCAGGGTTCCTTTATACATGGGGACCTATTCTTGGTAGCATAATATTTTCTTGGAGAATGACTCATGATGTTGTACATTTAACAAAAGCAATAGCCTAATGTACTCTTTTAGTACAAAATACTTCCACCACAATAGGATTTTGGAATAACCAAGTAACATTACCCCACCATTGGAGGTATATCGGAGTCCATAAGCAATAGTACCTTGAATTTATCTAAGAACATGCTTCACAACAACCCAATGTATATGTCTTGGCTCAAACATGAACTGACTCAAGATACTCACAACATAACATATATCAGGTCTCGAATGTATCAAGTACATCAAGGATCGAATGAATTGTCTATACAAAGTAGGATCTACTTGATCTGATCTAGAATCTGACTCATGCAGTTTTATAAAATTAGAAACCACCTATGTAGTCATGGATTTGCAATCGATTAGACCAAACCTTCATAACACATAAATTGTGTGCTTTCCATGTGAAATGAAAATCTCATTTTTCCTTTTCCAAACTCCAAGATAAAAAAAATTAGTGCATAAGACCCAAGTATTTCATTTTAAACTCAGGAGAGAGCTCCCTTTTTGAACTGAACTATATTTGTGTTCCTCTACATTAAGGAACAAAGCATCAACATAGAGAACTAATATCAGAGGCTGGTTTTTCACAATTTTGAAGTACAGGTTTGGATGAACTTCACTCTTAAAGAATCCCAATATTTGAATATAGATATCATTTCTCAAATACCAAGCCCTCATGTATTTCTTAAGCCCATACAAGGATTCCTTTAGTTTGCAAACATGATACTCCTTCCCATGAACTACAGACCCCTCAGTTTTTTGTATGTAAACCTCTCCGTCCACCTCAAAATTTAGGAAGGTAGTATTCACATCTACCTAGTGAAGCTTCCATCCTAGAATAGAGAAAAGTGAAAGCATAACCCGAATAGTGGTGTATTTGGCCGCGGGAGTGAATGTCTCATCATAGTCTATAGGTTCTTTATGTCAGAAACCATATGAGATAAATTTGGACTTATACTTTTTTATACTGCCATTAGTAGCATGTTTTATCTTATAAATCCATTTGGAAGTTACTATGGAATTCCCTTCAGGTTTAGGAACAAATTCCAAAACATCATAATAGATATGTATTCCTCTACCATGGCTTCTTTCCATACTTGTTTCTTTAGCAACTTCTTCATAGGTGGAAGGTTTTGAATCATTGACATGACTCATCTGTGCAACATACCCTAAATATACTTTAGGTCTCTTTCACTCTCTATATGATCCTAATGGTGCTCCATGCATTTATGCATCTTGTAGAATATATCGACAAAATCCAGATCACCTCTTAGTAGGAGGTTAATCAAGTGATCTTTAAACTAGTTCTACTAGTTCTTTAGGAGCTAGGGAATTTGAGGAATCTTTTGTCTTCTCCCTCTCAACATATGAATGGAGATAAATAGAATCTACATCCTCCATAGTTATCCTCTTCATGAATAACAATTGAAAATATTCAATGTGTCCAACATCTAGATTTTCACCAGTGAAAACTTCTTCAGGAATATTCTCTCCTAGAAAAGTATGCGGGTTTCTATTCTAGGTATATAAAAAAATGTTGGAGGATTTTGTCTTTAAGGAGGTAGGAATATACTGATAAAAAATCATAGCTTTTGCAGATTCAATAATGAATTTATTTTAGCTACTCCATCTATCATGGAAGTCATCTTGATAATTGATCTTCTCCCAGATGCTTCCCACTTCAGAGCATCATGCTCTCCTTTGAATACTAAATAATGATAATTACTTTACATTCTTCTCTTGTAGGCCATATCATATGGTATTTCCCTAGAAGTAAAATTCTATCAAATTATTAACAACGTTGCATGATCATGAAATTCGAGTATATTATGAATATTTTAATTCAATGGAAATAATTCACACAGTTTATGCAAACATTTTAACCAATGGTTCAACAAAACTTTGATCCATATCTCATGGAATTATATGCAGTACTAGAGGCTACTCACTCAATAATAACATGTACTATATGATCTTATTGCTCATAAATAAAATAAAAGTATAACATATGCTCGTCATGTTACACTATAACATACATCCCGATTCTAGGAATATAGATCTACATATAATTGTAATGAAAAATACATATTCAAAAAAAATCATATTTGATTTATAAGAGAAATTGATAGTCAAATACAAATACTTATCTTTTATTGTTTTTGTTGGATCCCTCTTGATCTTTGCTTCCTTGTAGAGATTACTAGAGTCCCTAGGTCTTCATACATCACCGATGATAATCTCCTCATCTAGAGATTATGCAATCATTGGTGCGCTAAAGGAAAACTTGTTTTCAATAGTCATGATCTTCTGCATCAACTAAATTCTTTCTTGTAGGTTAATCTTCTGCAATAGTAGAAGCATGAAACATACCCTTGAACTTTCTTCTTTGCTTTGCTTGGAACTCTCTAGCATAATTACCCTTCTTATTGCAATTGAAGCATTTGATCTTTGACTTATCAAAGTCCTTATTGAATACTTTTTCCTTTTGATGATAAAACTTCTTATGAGAGAAATATTTATTTACTGTCTTTATCCTTACTGTAAGAGAAGGGTTATCTTCATTGTAGGAATTATTCTTGCTTTGTATTCTCCCACTAATACATTTGGTCGGATTTTTCCATGAAATATTTCCATGTTTTGAACATTCGTGGATTAATACTTCATTTTTTCTTATCATGGAAATATCGACATTTTTTAATTTTCGATGAATTTTCATCTCTATATCGATGATATATGGCTATCTTTAATTTAACATTATTCTTTATTTAAATATTATTTGAAAGGGGGTCCAGTTGGGACCTCATCGTGAGATATAAAATGAACTTATTTTGACTTACATATTTCCATTTTGAGGTACGTTCTATAGATTCAGTAGGATCACTTTGACTTGCCAAGCATACTACCTTTGGCGGAAGCCTTCAAATGAAAGAAGCAAATATTCAAATTATTGGATTTATGGCAGATCAAGGCAGGCTATATGACGATAGGAGATCTAAGTTTTTTTGACATGGATCAGAGCAGGAAATTAAGAAAAGGAGTCACTTGGATAGGAATTCCAATCTCATATATAATTAATGCACCTATGGAAAACTAATACAATTAATTCTTTAAACTACTAGTAGAAATCAGACCCGCCAAATCAATGCCAACTTTCAATGGCTCTTGGTTGTTTACACGCGAGGCAATAAGCATGCATCCTTTTTTGGCCATAAATAGTTTTTATTTCCATGTCTTAGGAGGCTGACCTCATCACCAATTTATTTTTGTCATCATTAACCAAAATTTATTTAATTTTCCACATCATCATCATTTTAATTTTATTTTTTATTCCAAGAATTGGCCTTCTCTTGTGCCCACATACCCTTCTTTAACTGCCCGTATGGGGGTCTTTGATCTTTTAATAAGTATGGTCGTACTATCCATCTTCAAGGTGCCAGTAGGTGATGTATTCAGATGCACGCTAGGGCTATCTAGATTACTGCAGCTAGGGTTTAAAGATGCCTACAACTCCTCATTTGAGCCATCAAAGATGCCCACAACTCCCACAGATTCCCGCAACAAGTCCTTCCTTATGCCCACATCTCACACTAGGATTCTCGTAGGTGGCCATAAGGGATGCCCACAGGTGGTGTTGAAAAGATTCCCACAATAGGCAATATCTTATGCCTGCAATAGTTTCTCAGTCATGCCTGTGGTGCTGAAAACATGCCCAGAATAAGAAATATCTTATGCCTGCAATAGTTTCTATCATTCTCGCAATTGTCCTCATTTAGCATCTTTCTCGCATGATCTTCTGGATATACCCACAATATTTTCTTTTTCCACTATTTTATCATGCCTACAACCATCTTTGTCATCAAGTTTGCTTGTCTATTATCATGTCACCATCTCCTTGTCATCTTTGCACCAACATCTTTGTCTTGCCCAAATAATCTTCAAATGACCATAGAATGGATCATTTGACACTCTAGATGTTCAATGTTTGTCATGATTGCTTGTCAATGTCATTATGCATCTCCTTAGTCATCTCTGTCCTTCATGTCTTGTTCCAATTACACATTGCCATGTCATCATGCTTAGACACCTCTTCAAATCTCTGTTTGTTATTTATTGTTTTAATGAAATAATCAATTAAAACTTCTTCTAAACATTGCATCTCTCCAATAGTAAGATGTGTCTCTTCAAAACTCTATCTTAATTCTTTTTATTAAATTTCTGTTTATTTTTCTAAATAAATTGTTGTAGCTTCTTATTTAATAAACTCTATTTATTATTTTTCACTAACTTTGCAAGTCCATCTTTTGCATATATGACCATCATAATGCAAATTGAAAGTATGGTTGGATAGCCACCTCAATAAGGGTTAGATCCATGTCACATTTTGAACTTTTTGATACACATGCATTATCTAGAGATCATTTGAAAATAGGATTCCAAACTATTTAATTTAACACTTGGACAAAATTGTTTTTAACTTGTAAAACCAAGTTTTCTTCTACTTTGGAAGATTTATTTCTCCATTATGTGATCACCATAAGGAAACCTACAAGCATGGATAGATAGCCATTTCAACAATGAACAAGACCATATCATAAGATAAATCTGTTGACACACACACAACCTCTGGCAAGCATTTCAGAATAGATTCTCAACCTCTTTTGAACATCAAAACATATCACTCTTCCCATTTTTGCAGACTCCTATTTCACATGTGTGAACACTCTATGGAGACTTGAAGTCAGGAGCAAATGGAAAACTTACCAAAGAATGGATCCATGATATTTAATAAATTTACTTCCACAAAAACAGCCCTTGGCGGGCATTTCCAACTAACCTCTAAAACTCCTGTTTTTAACACTTGGTCAATTTTCTTTTGTTCTCACTATGCAAAATATTATTTTTCTTATTTTTGGCAGATCGATATTTTGCATATCAGACCATCATAAGACAACTTGAAGGTATGGATGGATAGTAAAGGAACATTACTATGCTACCTAATTAATTTTATCATCAAAATAACCCCTCCTTGCAGGAATTTCAAAATTCCTTTTCAATTTCCTGAATCTAACACAACCAATTTTCTTGTGTTCTTAAAATGCAAAATAATATTTTTCTTACTTGTAGATATCTTTGTCATAAAACACTCCACAGGATAACTGAGACCATGGTTAGATGCACCCATCAACAATATATAGCCTAACACTTTCATATTATTTTTCTCGTCATCCTATGAGGCCATTGAGGCAGTTTTGCCAGTACTAGAATAGTGCAAAACAGCCTGAAACTCTGTTTTGGTAGACCATTATCTTTGTCATCAAACATCTTCTATGAGAATTGAGACCATGGTGAGATATCCTCTTCAACAAGTTGTAGGATGCTAGCTTCAGATAATTTATATCATACACCTATAAGGGCCAATGGAGATTTTCCCAAGGCCACATGAGCCAATTTTTCCAACACTTACACAATTTTCTTTCTCTGGTCCAATCTGCCTATAACACTGTTTTGGCAGGTTCATAACTTCATCCTCATCTACTTCCAAGACAATCCGAAGACATGGTTAGGTAGGCCAAATATCAATCTACAAGACCCCCATATGGTGCGGTCATTTTCTTCAACAGACAATTTGTGGCGGGCATTTTCTTAAGCCTACCTAAGCCAGTTTTCTAGCACTTAGTCATTTTCAGGACTTTCTCCAAAATATATTATGAAACCTCATTTTAGCATATTCAACTTTTTCTTCAGACATGCTTAAGGAGAAATAATAGCCACCTCAACAAGGATAAGATCCACGTCACCTTTTGAACTTTTTGATACACACGCATTATCTGGAGATTATTTGAAAATAGGCTTCCAAACTGTTTAATTTAAGACTTAGACAAAATTGTTTTTAACTTGTAAAAACAAATTTTCTTTTACTTTGGCAGATTGATTTCTCCCTCATGTGATCACCATAAGGAAACCTACAAGCATGGCTAGATATCCATTTCAACAATGAACAAGACCATATCACTAGATAAATTTGTTGACACATACACAACCTCTGGCAAGCATTTAAAAATAAATTCTCAACCTCTTTTGAACATCAAAACATATTTCTTCCCATTTTGGTAGACTCCTATTTCACACGTGTGAACACTCTATGGAGACCTGAAGTCAAGAGCATATGGAAAACTTACCAAATAATGGATCCATGACATTTGAAAAATTTACTTGCATAAAGACAGCCCTTGGCGAGCATTTCCAACTGACCTCTCAAACTCCTTTTTTTAACACTTAGTCAATTTTCTTTTGTTCTCACTATGCAAAATATTATTTTTCCTATTTTTGGCAAATTGATATTTTGCATATGAGACCATCATAAGACAACTTGAAGGTATGGATGGATAGCCAGATCACCAAGGAACATGACTATGCTACCTAATGAATTCTATCATCAAAATAAACCCTCCTTGTGGGCATTTCAAAATTCCTTTTCAATTTCCTAAATCTAACACAACCAATTTTCTTGTGTTCTTAAAATGCAAAATAATATTTTCTTACTTTTGGCCGATTTATATCTTTGTCGTAAAACACTCCATAGGATAACTGAGACCATGGTTAGATTCACCCATCAACAAGCTATATCTTAACAATTTCATATTATTTTTCTCATCATCCTATGGGATAGGGAGGGCATTGCCTTGAGGCCATCGAGGCAGTTTTGCTATTACTGGAATAGTGCAAAACAACCTAAAACTTTGTTTTGGCAGGCCATTATCTTTGTCATCAAACATATTATTTGAGAACTAAGACCATGGTGAGATATCCTCTTCAACAATATATAGGATGATAGCTTCAAATAAATTTTATGATACACCTATAAGGTATGACGGGCATTTTCCCAAAGCCACATGAGCTAGTTTTTCCAACACTTAGACAATTTTCTTAGTTTGTTCCAATCTGCCTAAAACATTGTTTTGGAAGGTTCATAAATTCTTCCTCAGCTACTTCCAAGACAATATGAAGACATGGTCAGGTAGGCCAAATATCAATCTACAAGACCCCCATATGGTGCGGGAATTTTCTTCAACACACAATTTGTGGCAAGCATTTTCTTAAGGCTACCTGAGACAGTTTTCCAACACTTTGTCATTTTCAGGACTTTCTCCAAAATATATTCTGAAACCTCATTTTGGAAGATTCAACTTTTTCTTCAGACATGCTTAAGGAGAAATAGTAGCCACCTCAACAAGGATCAGATCCATCCCACCTTTTGAACTTTTTGATACACATGCATTATCTAGAAAGCATTTGAAAATAGGCTTCCAAACTGTTTAGTTTAACACTAAGACAAAATTGTTTTTAACTTGTAAAAAAAAGTTTTCTTCTACTTTGGCAAATTGATTTCTCCCTCATGTGATCACCATAAGGAAACCTACAAGCATGGCTAGACAACCATTTCAACAATGAACAAGACCATATTGCAAGATAAATATGTTGACATACACACAACCTCTGGCAAACATTTCAAAATAGTTTCTCAACCTCTTTTGTATTATTCTTGCACATTGATCTAGGAACAAATAATCAATCTCATCAAAGAATAATTAACAAATAACTCATGAAATGGTGTTAATCGGAACCATAATGGTTTCCTTTCTGTATATTCAATAAACAATGAATAGTTACAATAACAATGTCAAGCAATTGCTTGAATCAATGAGAAATTCGAATACCTAAGGAGGCAATTTGAAATCATGAGTGAGTCTAGATTAACTAACTCTAAACCATTGGTTCACACTCAGTTAATCACTTGACTAAAACCCTAATTGACTCACCAAACCCTAACTGAAGTTGAAGTGCAATAAATGACTGAATCTCAACTGAAGGAGATCAAACACGTGTCATAGAAAGCCAACCATCAAGTGCTAGTGCTCCATGACTTCAATGAACCCTGATGAGGTTAAGTGAAGCTGAACTGATCATTGGAAGTTGGTGGAGGCACCCCTGTTGACTCCAGATCATTAAATAATATTAAATAATCATTAAATAATATATTTAATGAGAGGAGATGCCTTAACTGACTATTTGAACTAATTGTAAGTTGGTGGAGGCACCCCTGTTGACTCCAGATCATTAAATAATATTAAATAATAATTAAATAATATATTTAATGAGAGGAGGCACCTTAACTGACTGTTTGAACTAATTGTAACCACCAGTTAGCAATTAGGTGCATTAATATCACTCATATCACCCCCAGAGTGCTCCAATTAGCCTCCTTGACTATAGGACAAGGTTATGTTAGCCTCCTTGACTGTAGGTAGGCATGGGTGTGACTGGATGATGGCAATTAATACTCCACTGATGTCAATTAATGTCAATCATACTTAGGATAGTGGTTTAACTAGGCCAATTTGACCCAAAAGAGTGTGTATGGTGGTAAATGTCTCCAACATTTTGAACATCAAAACATATTTCTTCCCATTTGGTAGACTCCTATTTCACACATGTGAACACTCTATGGAGACCTGAAGTCAAGAGCAGATGGACAAATTACCAAATCATGGATCCATGACATTTGACAAATTTACTTGCATAAAGACAGCCCTTGGCGGGCATTTCCAACTGACCTCTCAAACTCCTGTTTTTAACACTTGGTCAATTTTCTTTTGTTCTCACTATGCAAAATATTATTTTTCCTATTTTTGGCAGATTGATATTTTGCATATGAGACCATCATAAGACAACTTGAAGGCATGGATGGATAGTTAGTTCACCAAGGAACATGATTATGCTACCTAATGAATTTTATCATCAAAATAAACCCTCCTTGTGGGCATTTCAAAATGCCTTTTCAATTTCCTGAATCTCACACAACCAATTTTCTTGTGTTCTTAAAATGCAAAATAATATTTTTCTTACATTTGGCAGATTTATATCTTTGTCATAAAACACTCAACGGGATAACTAAGACCATGGTTATATGCATCCATCAACAAGATATATCCTAACACTTTCATATTATTTTTCTCATCAACCTATGAGATAGGGCGGGCATTTCCCTGAGGCCACTGAGGCAGTTTGCTAGTACTTGAATAGTGCAAAATAGCCTGAAACTCTGTTTTGGCAGACCATTATAT
>LPNX010604034.1:70962-123462 GCA_001517045.1 Pseudotsuga menziesii | reverse complement strand
TTCGGGCATCATGTCAAAATTCCCATGAATTGACAGTTCAAAGCTAGACTGTGAATGTTTTTAATAGGATATGTAAGTGGCTATTGTGTTAATTATAATAAAATAAATGTTGCTCTGTGGACTTGAAAACCCAACTCTCTTAGGTGCCAAGATAACTCCATTCCATTTTTTTTCTTTAAAGGGCCACCAGGTATTCTATTTGAGAGGAATCTATGTTGGCTGTTACCATTTCAGCAACCATTCTGGAAACAAGGCTATAACATCCCTATATCAACACACTTCCACGTGCTGCCTATAGTCTGCAATAAATTGCAAACTGTCAAACTTTGACAGCCCTCCCTGCCTGCAACCACAGTAAACACCGAACTGAATCAAAGGTTAACTATTAGTTGGATGGTGATATTGTTTAAGAGAGGTAAATAAAGTCTGAAAATTTAAATTATTTGCATAGCTATAAGTCTGGAACATACATTTGGTGTCTGTCTTATATTTATAAGAATAGTGTTCAAGGTTTGTAGTGGTGTGGTTTACATCAAATGCAAAACTAAAACTCTTATACACCTTACATTGGTAACCTTCAGTGCTGCTATAAAATTGTCATGATTAGAACTATCATACTGTATTATTGCTGCTATATTTATATGAGTCCTCATACTTGAATGGAAGGTTATTGGTTGGTTAAATAATGCAATTGAATTGTATATGGTTACACGGCTAATGATCTCTTGTATGCTAAAGTGCTATGGGATGACCTTGCTACTAATTCCATATATCTTGAATTGAATACATTGACTTGATATCATTTACATTTGCATCTATAAGCACTAAATCAACTTAGTATGTCTTCTTCTGCTGATATAAAATTGTCATAATTAGAAATGTCATACTGTATTATTGCTGCTATATTTATATGAGTCCTCATACTTGAATGGAAGGTTATTGGTTGGTTAAATACTACGATTGAATTGTATATGGTTACATGGCTAATGATCTCTTGTATGCTAAAGTGTTATTGGATGACCTTGCTACTAATTCCATATATGTTGAATTGAATACATTGAATTGATATAATTTAGATTTGCATCTATAAGCACTAAATCAACTTAGTATGTCTTCTTAGTATGTCTTCTTCTTAATGGTTTGAATTTAATTCCAAGGTTACAAGAACCGTGGGTGCGATTAGAACCGGCCAAAGAATCCAATACGGATTCAACACTCATCCCAAAATCAGGAATCAGGGATTCAGAACCCTCACCCTAATTAACCTTAATTATCACATGTAAACAACTTTATATTAGTCAAAACGAGGTGGAAGAATCCGAGAATTTGATTTGGAAGAATCCAATTCGGGTGTGTTTAGGCCTAGGGTAGAATCTGGTAACTATGTTTAACTCTGCAGTTGCAAATTCTAGCATAGGAAAGCGTTGCAATAGAAGAACATAATATTCCATTTGCGGTTTGCCATTTCTTGTTTCCAATATCGTGGAATATTCTACTAGGAGGAAAATAAGCAACAATGAGGGCTACCTTGGAGTGATTCCTAAGAAGAAACCCAAGCCTGAACTTGAGGAGAACAAATTCTTGTTCAGGGTTTTGCTTCTTAATGGTTTCAATTTAACTCTACAGTTGGAGGATGTCATTAAAAAGATATCAGTTGTAGAGTTTCTAAGCATTGTTAGGAGAAAATCTGAGAAATAAATAATAGAAAAGGGGTCAAGAAAGATCCATTGGGGTCCCCAAGTCTATGTGGAAGATGCAATGGGAGAACAAATAAAGATGGAAAAATCATATGCAATGATTCTCACAACAATCCCATGCTCGTAGCTCTGCAGGTTCATTCCTGAACTTCCTCCCCTAAACTGTTTCTTTTGGTTTTTTTATAAGTCAACAAAAATGTGTTTATACTTACGCTATAAAATAATTCCATGAGCTCCTCAAATTTCATTATGTTAATTTAACGAGAAAAAAGAAACAATGGCTAGCTGGAAGCTAACATACATCTATGTAACAAAAAATCGGTCTCCAACAGTCCTACTCCTCCAATCATTTTGATTGTTCTTCACTGTTGGACACTCCTCCAAGCCTCCATGAATCCAAAAAGAAATAATTCCAAATTCTCACAAACATATTACAATAGAAGTGTGAGGCAAATAGAGGGGTAGGGGGTCATCTTATGGACTCGGGTTATGGTTAGAATAAGAAAAGTATTAAAAATAAAAAATAAACATGTTATTTTGGAGTCTGCATTCTTATGGGTGTCTTCCACACCTAACTCGGGTTGCAACTCAGTCAACTCGGACCCTAACTTGACTGACTTGGACCCATCTCAACCGACTAAGTATAAAATCGACCACCTAAGCCGAGTTGCAAGCCGAGTCAGCTCGGCTGGGGGTCAACTCGGCCAACTCGGATTCGGCTGGTTTTTAAAATATTGGTTTGATAGGATGGTGGTATTAACAGTGTCCACACATTTCTAGTAAAAACCTATTTATATGTGTATTTAATATATTTTTGTCTTAAACTTTAAAATTTGTGTGTTATTTTCGTTTTAATGCAATGCTTAAAGAAATATTGTCAAATACAAACACAATTTTCCACATAAGTGAGGCGACAATATTGTAATATAGCATTTAAATGCAAGTTGATATTTTGGTGGAAAATGTGTGCTGGATAGATTGATTGTTGATTTCCTTAACAGGACATGTGGAATGTGACTCCAGAACCACATATCTTGGTGGAATTACCCCAAGAACACACTTTCCAGACATCATTAGCTGATTTAAATGTATGCCCATTTTTTATTTAATAGAGTATTTTGATATTTTCTATGCCTAGCAAAATGACCACTTGTGTATAGGTCTAGGAATGGATTATTTATTTAATTTCTAGCCAACACAGTGGTTTTCTGTTTATTAGGACAACTCTTTGCAAATGGTATGGGCTAATGGACCTGGCGAAAGGCGATTGATATCGTAAGGGTTCTTGCATTTCCTACATTCTTTCTAGGCATTAATATTTTGTATGACTTTCTTGTACCTGTCGTATAATATAACTTTTCTATTTTCATTTCTAGCCTCTTCATCATGCTTCCTATCCAATGTTTGTATAGAAACATAAAAATATTAGAATTAACTATCTTTGTTGTGTTCTTGTTGTACCATTCCCTGCTTTTAGCACTCTTATGTTCTCTCTGTGCATTGCCCACCTCTATTTTTTAACCACTTTCCCTCTATAAGAACTATTTGTTTTCAGCTTTTGGCTCCATTTCTTCATTGATTCTTTAAATTACTATTCAAAATTGTGTTTTATTTTTCATTTTCTACCAAAATATTGGAATTTTTTGTTCTCATTTATTTTCTACCAAACCAAAATATTGCAGAAGAAGCCTTTTTTGGGTGGAAATGGAGGTTCTTTTCCTGTCATCCAATATTCTTCCAACCTTCTCATGGGGAAGAGGAGTCTCGAGTTTTAAAACCTCGTAAGACCAATTATCCTTTATCCTCCATTTGTGAAGCTACAAATATCTAATGTCTAGAATAGGATTTTCCTATTGAAGATTTATGAAGTGGATCTAGTTATTAAGGAGCAGATTGGGTTTGAACCATTCAACCTTATATACTCTTTAATCACTAAATCCTCCATGAGATCCTCAATTGACCCCATTTTCCTAACTTGGATTTGTTAGGCACTAATCACAGCTTTTTTGCCATTTTAAATCTTAATTCATCTTTCATTTTTTGTTTTATAAGATATGAAAATTTATGTCATTTACATGTATTAAACTCATCCTTAAAACATCAAATTGCATGGTAGGTTTGCCCCAGTTTGTGGCTCGGAATTACCTTCTGGAAATCTTCTCTATAGCACTGATTAAATCTGGTCTAAAATAGAATTAAAAGGTTGATATGCAAGGTTGAAAACTTCAGATTAATAAGTGAAATTCCTAGATCTTCCCTAGTTTTAGCCTCATGTGTACCTTATTTCAAATCTAACTAAAGGTTTTATAAAAAAAATATGTTGTTTCAAATATTGGTTGCTGGTTGGAAAAGACATATCATTTGCAAGTTTGTAGCAGGATTTAATTTATTAATTCAGATCTCAAATTTGAGGATATTTTCACAGATACACTAATAAATTCTCAAACCATTATTCTTCACTACTAAAATCCCTTGTAGCATCAACTAGTCCATTGATTGTATCAATCCAATTAATATTTTGTTCTTGAACTAGATCTTGTAATTGCAAATCATGCATCTCAATAGAAACTAGAGCCTATAACTTACTACCTTTACAGGACAGATATGGTGTTAACACTTTCCATTGCAGATAACATTGTAATACCTACAACATCTATGATATAGCCCACTTGAATGGTGGTAGAGAGACTTATTGTAATTTTCAGTTTCTATTATTTTATGCTTGGTTTTTCTTTCTATCATTGTTCTTTTCTATCACGTTTCTGTCTGCTTGATAAAAACTTTGGAAGTTCATAGGATGCACATTGGACCCAGATGAAACCATACAATTTTCATATGCACAAAGAGTGTGAATAAGACCATTCTGTAAGGACCCTATTTGGTTGTGATGAATAAGTGTGGAAATATTAAAATTAATTAGAAACCGACATGGAAATGTGTACATCATACCAATATACAATAGATGCTATGTTTTGAATAAGTGCTTACACAATTTAATCTAGGAATATAATCATACCACTAGAAATAATTGAATGCGATAAGTTATCCAAGGTATTGATTTATCAACTGTTGATTCTTGAAGTGTATCTATAAATTCTCTTGTCCATAGACACTAAAATTCCATGAGACTGCACATCAATCACAAGCACTTATTGAATATCCAAAACTGTGGAAAGGAATGTGCCTTTCCACAGTTTATATTTTGTTTTGAAACCTCCAGGTTTCATCACAATATCGATCAACTTTCGTCGCAGGTATTACAAAACCATCAAAACCCCAGGTGCCTTTCCACGAATATCGTCGTTATAGAGACATAGTTTCATGGAAAAATTACCGTTCAACTTGCATATTTCATCGATAGAGATTGGTTTTCCATGGTTTTGTGTGGAATAAATTTTTGTTCAAATTCCAGACTTCGTTGATAGAGAAACAAACATTTGTCGAAAGTGTTCCATGGTTTTTCATGGAAACAACATTTTTCCTAGCATTTTTTGGCCATATTTTCGTCGTTATACGGATGAAAAGTTTGTCAATATAGTGATGAAATGTAGAAAATGAATTAAAAAAATAACAATTTCAAGGACATCATATAAAATACATGTGGCAACCATTTTTCGTCTCTATATTGATGGCTTATAAAGTTCGTCATTATAGAGACAAAATAAGTGCCACAAAACATCACGACCGTTATTGTCGCAATTGGGTTCTCAAACATTTCGAAGTTTAAATTTAAAATTTTTACCTCTGCCTTTCCCCTTTCGCCCTTCCGGAAAGTGGAACTCGAAAACTGGGTCTCCAACCTTTTTGACGTTAAACTTTACCTTTCTGCTTTCTACTTTTCAGCTTCCGAATATTGCGGAAGGAGGAAATAGGAAGGCAGGTTTGACCTTTTTCACGAGGTTAACTTTGATCTTTCCGATTTCATTTTTCTTGATTGTATGTGGGTTCTTCCTTAGTCATTGATCTGAAATCGAAAGTAGATATTTTCATATAAGCCTTGTTTCCAAGGTTGCACCTAAGTCGTTTTACCAAATTGACACTTCAGTATTAGGAAAAACTTCTACTCAAGCTTCTAGGAAAGACTAGGTATGTAGGGAGGTCTTATTTGAGTTGTGAAATAGGTGTAATTGTGCTTTTAAAATAAAAAATGGAAGGAGTGGCCCTAAGATGTAAAAAAAAAATGGGGAAGCAGTTGCAACATCAACAATTGGCGACTAGCTAGTGAACACAGATCTCTAAAAAAACCTTCTTTGACAACAAGATATCCATATGGTACTGTACTGTGAATGTTCAGTGATTATTTAAATGTATTTCCCAAGATTTATTTAAACCATATTTATTCTAGGATGTAACTTTCAAGCATCACATTTGATACCATTCCTTTGGGAGTAAGGCAACCAAGAGTTCAGTGTCTTGATAACTCTCCTGGGGCCAGAGTATGAAGTTCATTTTACCCTCTATATTTAATTTTCCACCAGATAAGACTCCATGGGATCGTAACAGAGTAAGACATATGTATTCATTTGTTCATCACTCCTATGCTATAAGCATTCTTTTGATGCTTTCTTTATGACTAAAAATGTCTTTTGAGTCTTCCTTGATTGCTTCTTTTACTTTGATAAATAGGTACAAGTTCTCCCATCCACAATTTCCTTTTGTGTGAATGACAAATTTGTTTCCTCGTCATGCTCACGGACAGAGAAGAACCTTGGTGATATTTGTTGTTTTGACAACCCTTTTGGTCTAATGATTTATTTATTCAACATAATTTTTTTTAATTGAAGACTGAATCTTTCAGAAAATTGACTTTTCAATCTAAGCCTTTTGGCCTGTTTGATTTGTAGAAATGGGATCATTTTGAATACCATACATCTATCACACCTTCTTCCTTTCCGTGGGTCCATCGTGATATGTTTCTTGGGACAAGTATTAATGTGAGAATGGATGAAACCCCAAGATAGTACTCTAGACCTCATGAGTCTTCGTTATTTCATAGGGGTTATAATGATTCAAATGTGGGATTAAATATTAGCTTCCACTTCCATCATCTTTCAATAGTTAAAGAATCTCATCATAATCGAACTTTACCATTTTCTCTTTCCCATAAGCAGTCCCTAACATCCACATATTTTGAGTTTAATTAGATTCCAATACTTCCAAGCACCAAAAATTGAGTTGGTTTATTAAAAGAAAACAAACTAAGGCTATGAAATAAGGTGAAAAAAATAGGAAAATAAAAAAACTAAATTTAGAATCAAGAAAAACAGAGGTCCAAATATGTACAAAGTGTTCCTACAACTTCAGTTAAGTAATGCTTGTGACAAAGGCCATTTACATGAATACTTTCTTCCTGTCTTTGTAAATATTGTAATTTGTAAGTTGCAGGGCCTACCTTTTTAGTGATTAGATAAGGGCCAATCCATAAATGTTGGATCTTCGTCTGTTTTCCCTTTTTTGCGTGAGGATTATCCTATTTCAAAACTAGGTCTCCTACATCAAAGTTCCTTGCACCAAATTGTATTTTATCGAATCGTCTTTTGATGATAACTTGATGTTGATTGAAACTATCTTTAGCCTTTTGTTGTAATTCCTCAAGTTTTAACAAGGTGTCAATTCGTGCTTGTAAAACTTCTCTATTGGAACACCTTAAGGCTTGAGCCAACTGCGAGGACAAGAGCAAAATATTTGGGGGGGGGGTGGCTTCTTTTCCATATACCATAGTATAGGCAAACACTCTTAAGTAATTCTTTGGGGTGACCCTATCTTCCCATAGTGCATTTGGAAGGGTTGAGTGCCAATTTCTCTGATTTTCAATAACAGTTTTCTTCAGAATTCGGATAAGGTTATTATTTGTTAATTATGCTAAACCATTTCCCTGAGGATAATAATTAGATGAGTAATGTAACTTAATTCCCTTTTCATAAGAAAAATCGATTATTTTAATAGATGAGTATAAAGAGGCATTATCAAAAACAAGGGAAATCGGAACTCCAAACTTGGTCATAATATTCTCTTAGAGGAATCTGATGAGCGCATCTTCATTAACTTTGCGGAATGGGATCGCTTCAACCAATCGTGTGAAGTAATATGTATCCATAAGGATGTACCTATGTTGTAATGAAGAATTCATATTGATTTCCCCAATAACATCTATGCCTCACTGTTTGAATGGATTTGAAAAAGTAACAGGCTGTAGCGGTCCCGCTACTTTTGACAATTTGCCACCACTTCTCTCACACACATCACATTTTATTGCATAAGAATGGGAATATTTGAGCAATGCCAACTAGTAATATCCAGCTTTAAGTATCTTACGAGCTATGGTATCCCCAAAATAATTTCCTCCCGCTGGTCCGTCATGCAATTCTTTGACTATTTTAGAGGCATCCTCTCTCCAGACATTTGAGAAAAACTCCATCATAATTTTTTTTGAAAAGCACACCATTCATTATTTGATAGGAGGATGAATTCAAATGAAATTCCCTTCTCTACTTGGAGTTCCAATGCTCTAGTAGATATCTTGCTGAAGATAGTACACCAGGTCTCTATACCAAGATTCTGGAGCAATAAAGATAGGACATACATCCATCAAGTTCAAACCAGCTTCATTCTCCCAATCAGAATCTTTATCAGTGTGATTTTTTTATAGAAACTTGCACAACGCTTGACCTTTTATGATGGTAGATGGTTTGAATTCTAGGTCATACTCCTTTAGGAAATTCACCCAATTCCCTCTTCGCTCACCCAATTCTTTCTGCACAAAAAGAGACCAAACAGTCGGGTGAGGAACTACAACTTTTGTTCTATTTTTTAAAATATAGGGTCTGAATTGTTTTATTGCCTTGAAAACTACATATGCTTCTTTTTCCATGGATGCGTAATCCAATTTAGCCCCTTGTAAACTAGTGCTCATGAATGATATTGGGCATTCGTCTCCCAATTCTCCTTTCTGCGTAACACAGTTGTAAGAGAGTTGTCTGAAGAAAAGGTATATAAAATAAAGTCCTTTTCAAAGTTTGGACTCCTCAAATAATTTGCATGAGCTATTCTAGTTTTGATATCTTTAAGGCAGCTTTCTCAATACCAATCCACTTGAACTATACACTTTGCTTCAGCATTTCCTACAGAGGTTTCACAATTTGAGCAAAATCAGGGACAAAGATCTGAACAAAATTTATTGTTCCCATAAATGATTGCATAGCTTTCTTATTATGGGGCATGGGAATTTGAGTTATATCCTCCACTCTCTCTAGATATATTGAAATTTACTTCTTTGAGATGATGTGTCCCAACAATTTTCCTTCAAGAACTGTGAAGATGCTCTTCTTTGGGTTCAGAGATATACCATATTTCCTACAGCGGTCAAAAATATGTTTCAAGTGAAAAACATGGTATTCTCTTCTCTTGGAGAAAACTGTTACGTCATCTAAGTATAATACTACACAATGGCCACTTAAACCTCTGAATGCAATGTCCATGGCCCTCTGAAATGTGGCTCCAGTGTCCATGAGGCCAAAATGAATTCTTCTATAAGAGAATGTTCCCCACTTTTAATGAAATGTTTCCTTTAATCGGTCTTGTTCAGCCACTAATACTTTATTATAACCTGAAAATCCATCTAATAGGGAGAACATTTATGAGCCTGAAACCATTTGTAAAATATGTTCCATTGGTGGAACCATATATTTATCTTTATTGGATGCTCTGTTTAAGTTCCTGAAGTCTATACACAGTCTTATTTCTCCTGAATTTTTTCTCACCAGGACTAGATTGGCCACCCATTTGGAATGTCCAACCTTGAAGATGATATTTGCTTCCAGTAACTTCTTTACTTCGTTTTGGATAAGAGGTTCTAACTTTGGGTGGATCTTTCTAAGTTGTTGTTGAAATGGTTTTGTTCCTTTTTTGATGGGAATCACATGTTGGATGATGCGAGTGTCATATGCCTTGATATATTCATACATCCAGGAAAAGATGTCTTTGTATTGTTGAAACAACTTGATGAACTTACATCTTTCTCAATGCAAGCAACATTTTCCCAAATTAACATATTTGGGTCCAACTTTTGATCCCAACTTTACCAGCTCATATTGCATTGATGAACTGGTCATCTTTACATTGGTTGGTTTTCAGAATTTACTCTCCAAATCAAACATCCTTTCGAGGGTTCTTACCAATTTAGGCATGAAATTTCCTTTAATTGCATATTCATTTTGTAAACCTAACAAATGTTCCTCTTCATCGATTATTGATTCTTTAAAAGATTCTTCATTCGTCAGAAAATTGATAATATTCTCATCGTCATCGAATACCCTCAGATTTATAACATTGTTAGGTATTGATGGACTGAAAATAAATTCAATAGAACACTTGTTATTAGTTGGTACTAATCTAGATGCAGAAGTAGCTAATAAATAAATTGCGATGTTTTGTAATCTAGGTACTACATTTATATTCAAAGCATTAAAGTGCATAATCAAATTCCACACCTCAGACGGGTATCCTTTAAGGTGTGGAGATAAACAATGAATGGTGTTTCTTACTTGTCTAACAACTATCTCAAAATCACCAGAACATTTAAAACTTTTTACTTCTAACCCAATGGCTTTTTTCAAACCTTGAACTAGAGATTCGTACTCAGTACTATTATTTGTGCATTCAAACTCTAGTCTACAAGAGAGAAAATAATTATTCTTTTTAGGATCAACAAGGACACAACCAGCCCTTGATCCCTCTTTTGTTTTATAACCATCAAAATGTAAAAGCAAAAATCTATCTTCTAAATCTATAGGGTTAGTAGCATCTCCTACACTAGTAACTAAGTCTACTATGTTACAATCAATATCATCAGTCCATGAAAATCGAAGGAAATTAGACTGTGTATCTCATTCTTGACTGACTTGTTTGGCTTGATAATTTCCTCATTTAAGCTCCAAAAAGTAATTTCCCAAAAATGAAGATGAGAAGTTCACATGTTCATTCTTTCCTTCCAACTGAGTTACATAATTATGTTTCATGTGTGATTCCCTCAGTATATTAATCTGATTTTGAAAATTTTGGTGTGGAAGCCACATGTGAGACCAATCAGTTGCAAAATATCCATTAAGTTTCATTGACCAATATTTTCTTAAAATTAGTCCATAAGCTTCTGGTATAGCAACCACCATTGTTATAGCTGATTTTACCACACATGGTTGATCACATATTTATGGCCTTCCATGTCCCTTTGCAGAATTTTTAGACCCCATGGACTGATATTAAAATTTAATGTTTCCAGTTT
Source organism: Pseudotsuga menziesii (assembly GCA_001517045.1). Lineage (NCBI taxonomy): Eukaryota > Viridiplantae > Streptophyta > Pinopsida > Pinales > Pinaceae > Pseudotsuga > Pseudotsuga menziesii. Next base: position 112,485 of record LPNX010604034.1, on the reverse strand, counting down.
CATCCCTAAAAACCCTTGTTTATTGTTGTACATGACTTTTAAACCCATTCTCACGTGTACAAGCGAATTTTGACCTCAAACCCATGTACATCGGGATGTGTGCATAAATCCAAATAATTTTGGAGTTTTCCTTTGTATGAGTCCGAACCACTTGACTCTTGGCCTTCCATATGCCTTGAGATCACTCAGATTTGACCCTCCATTACCCCTTTGGAGTGCTATATAATGAACCCCTTGGATACATTGAAGAAAAAGTATTGAAGAGCAAGGAAACTATAGTCCATTGTTGCCACATTTTGCATATACTTGAGTTTAGATCCCTTTGTCCCTTTGGAGTACTTGGTGTCCTTCCCAATCTTTCCTTTTATTATGAGCTTTCTATAGAGATATGGAGGATTGAAGTGGTGGAGGCCCATGTGGAGGACTCAGTTTCTCCTGTTCACAGACGTGCCGACAAACATTGTCACTTGTGTAATCTCTGAATTGATTAATAGAAATATTTTTTAGTGTCCAATAATGTGCATTTGAATGAATATTGAATCCATGGATATGCTTAATTGCTTATACATTGTTGATTATATATGCTAGAGTATATCTAATACCATATTATATAGCATGCTTGTCTTGTTTTTTGTTGATGGGGACAAATTGTTAGTGCAAGCAGGATTGGAAAAAGCTGAATGGGGATCTACTTCAACCGTCCAGAATAAGGTATGATTCGAGGTACCTTAGTGTTAGATGTTTGGTTTCTCTTACATAGTGGGAATGCATTGATTTCGCATGTTTATCTTTCTATTGTGGTACACCTAAATCCATAGGAAGTTTCTCTCCGTAACAGAATTGGAAACCATACCGGGGAGGTTCCTAGTTGTTTCTCTTTGGGGGTTTTTCGTATTCAATGTACTTGAATTGCTCTGATTTCTCTGTTTAGGTCTGGGGGCATATTTTCCCAGTAGGGTCCTGAAGGAGTAAATTTTTTCTTAGCTTGTATTAATTCTTGCACATGATCTAGGAACTAAGAATCAATCTCGTGAAAGAATAATCAACAAATACTCATGAAATGGTGTTAATCGGAACCGGAATGGTTTCCTCTCTATATATTCAATAAACAATGAATGGTTACAATAACAATGTCAAGCAATAGCTTAACTCCATGAATAATTCGAATACCTAAGGAGACAATTCGAATTCAGTGAGTGAGTCTATCTTAACTAACACTCCACCATTGGTTCACACTCAGTTAACCACTTGACCAAAACCCTAATTGACTCACCAAACCCTAACTGAAGTCGGAGTGCAATAAATGACTGAATCTCAACTGAAGGAGATCAAACACATGTCATAGCAAGCCAACCATCAAGTGCTAGTGCTCCATGAATTAAATGAACCCCGATGAGGTTAACTGAAGCTGAACTGACCATCAGAAGTTGGTGGAGGTGCCTTGTTGACTCCAGATCATTAAATAATAATAAATAATCATTAAATAATATATTTAATGACAGGAGGCACCTTAACTGACTGGTTGAACTGATTGTAACCACCAGTTAGCAATTAGGTGCATTAATGTCACTCAGATCACCCCCGGAGTGCTCCAGTTAGCCTCCTTGACTATAGGAGAAGGATAGGTTAGCCTCCTTGACTGTAGGTAGGTGTGGGTGTGACTGGATGATGGCAATTAATGCTCCACTGATGTCAATTAATGTCAATTATAATTAGGATAGTGGTTTAACTAGGCCAATTTGACCAAAAGAGTGTGTATGATGGTAAATGTCTCCAACACCCCCCCTTAAGCTATACTTAGGAAGAGCTAGAAAACATAGTTGCATAAAATTCTAGGGCCCCAACAACTAAGGCCATATATCACCCTGTACAATGCTGAAACTGAACAATGCTCAAAACAAACTGAGTGAGGAAAAGAGGGAAAACCCAGTGGGAAAAAAAACCTCTCAAGCTGAACACTAAAAGTAGTTTGGATCAACCTGATGAACTCACCCCCAATAGTGAACGAAGGTAAGTGAACTTATTTTCTGAAAATATCTTGGTGAATATGTTTGCAATTTGCTCATCAGTCAGGTAGCATTGCAGAATGATGGTCCTGTCATGCACTAGCTCCCTGATGCAGTGCATGTGAATCTCTACATGCTTGGTCCTCTTCCTGGTAACTGCATCCATGGATATCTTAATATCACTTTGGTTGTCACAAAAGAGGACAGTGGACAAAGTACTACCAAGATCAAACTTTGAAAGAATGCCTTGCAACCAAACTGCTTGGATGCAAGCATTCACCGCTCCTCGATACTCGGCCTCTACTGAAGATTGTGCTATGGTAGCCTGCTTTTTACTTGACCATCAAATAGGTCCACCACCAAACATGAATACATATCTGGAATTTGACTTCCAATCAATAAAATCACCCGCCCAATCGAAATCTTTGTATCCAACCAACTCTAGCTCGGAGTCTGCGGCATAATGAATGCCGTAGGTCCTGGTTCCCTGAATGTACTGGAGGATCCTCTTGGCTGCCTTCCAATGAATATCATGAGGCTGCTGCATGTATCTTGATATAGCATTCATGGCATAACAAATATTAGGCCTAGAATGTGTCAAGTACAACAAGCTACCAATCAATTGTCGATAGATAGTGCAGTCCATGGGAGGTGTGTGTTTTTCTTTTTCAAGGCTGATCCCTGAAAGGAAAGGGAATGGTGCAGGCCTACATTCAGCCATGTTAAAATTGACTAACAGGTCTGAAATGTATTTGTATTGAGTGACCATAATCCTATCAGAATGTTTCTCGATTTCGAGCCCCAAAAATTGTTTTAGAAGCCCCAATCACTCATTTCAAAGGCATTGTGGAGAGCAATTTTGATGGCTGAAATGGAGGCAGTTGTGCTACCTGTGATCAACAATTCATCAAAATATAAAACAATTATAATTAGATGACCATCATGCTACTGTAAATACACATTTGGATCTGATCTACATCTCTGAAAGTTTTGTGAGAGAAGGAAGGCATCCATCTTGGAATACCACTCTCTTGGGGCCTATTTTAACCCGTAAAGTGACTTCTTTAGCTTGCAAACCAAAGATAGATCAGTGATGTATCCCTCAGGCTACTTCATGTATATCGCCTCATGAAGATCTCCATGTAGAAAGGCTGACTTAACATCCATGTGATGCACCTCCCAGTGCTTGGATGCGGAAATAGCCAAAACAAGGCGGATGTAGTCCGTTTTTGCAACCGGTGCAAAGGTCTCATGGTAGTCCACTCCTTGGACCTGAGAGAAACCTTTTGCTACTAGACTTGCCTTATATTTTCAGGTGCTTCCATCAGCAGAAACCTTTTTCTGAAACACCCACTTGCATTGAACCAATTTCCTTCCCGGAGGAAGAGAAACTAGCTCCCAAGTAGTGTTTTTCTGAAGAGAATTCATCTCTTCATCCATGGCAACTTGCCCTCTTGGATCATACCGAGCATGGTAGTAGGATTTTGGATCTGAACTAATCATCAAATAGCAAGTTTCAGACAGCAAATTATCAGAACAAGAGAGCGCAATACCTGCTCTTTGGAAATCAGACCGGGTTCTCCTTGGATCATCCGGATTTCCAATGTTGTCTCATGCAGAGGAGAGTGTCTGTTGGGCCCATGTAGGAAGATGATTTTGCACTTAAAATTATGATTAAATATATGATGATCACTGCACATTGATATCAGAAATTAGAGGATCCAAATCAGGGTCATCACCCCCAATTTCATTATCTAAATATTCAATGGAATAGGAAGGAAATTCAGTAGTTTTCTCCTTCACTAGTTCCACCTCTTGAAGAGGCTCATCGAACTTGACACTTCTCTCGATGCTGATCTGTTTGGTCTTGATATCCAACAGCTTGAATCCTTTATATTCATCAGGATACCCAATAAAAAGACATTCTATGCTCTACGGTTTCAAAGCCCTTCTTTTATCAAGCAGAATACGGGCCCATGTAGTGGACCCAAACACCCATAGGTTCGACACAGCTGGCTTGTGTCCGAAGTATGCTTCAAAAGGAGTCTTTCCTTTCACTGATGAATGTGGCACCCTATTTTGAATGTATTCTGTAGCATGCATGGCTTCAACCCACAAATTTGTAGCAAGCTTCTTTGACTCCAACATACAGGTGGTCATCTCTTTGAGAGACCGATTCTTCCTTTCCACTACTCTGTTCTACTGGGGAGTGTAGGGAATACCACTTTGGGAGAAAATGTACAGCAACTCATTACTGACATAATCCCCTCCATTATTATATCTCAATATCTTGATCTTAAGCCCAGAGGCATTTTCGATCAAGGCCTTCAATTCAAAAAACTTTTCACATACTTCCGATTTCTTTTTGAGAAAGAAAACCCATGTATACCTTGAAAATCATCTATAAAAGTAAGGAGGTACCTTGATCCATTCATGGATGTGATAGGAATTGGACCACTGATATCAGAATGTATCAGCCCCAATATGCTTGTAGCTCGTTTTTCCTTCCCCCAATCGAACTTGTGCCCAGGGTGTTTTCCAATCACACAGCCCTCGCAGACTCCCATGGTTGCCTTGATGACTAGGAGGCCTGCAACCATGGAGTTTTTCTGTAATTGCTGTGAATATTTTAAATTAAGATGGCCAAACCTTTCATGCCACATCCTATTAACCTCATTTCCATTTGTTAGCAGAGCGGTGGGCTTTGCATCCACAACAAAGTGAGAGAACTCATAGGCTTTTGCATGATGATTTGCAAGGCCTTTTGCAATGAGTTTACCAAATGCAATTTCTATTATCTCAACATCATTTGGGATGAAAGAGACTCTCTTAGGAATTATTGTATGTGTCATCTGATAGACACTAAGGAGATTTTCTGCTAGAGACGGTACATACAAAACATTAGAAAAAAAACCATTTTCTAGATCTACAGTACCTTGTCCTTCAGAAATGATGGTGGAGTCATCTCCCATGTGGATGGGGATGGATTTGCTAGTCTCCAAGGATGAAAAGGAGTCTTTTTCAGCCATCATATGATTCAAATCTCCACTATCAATCAGTAGTGATTTGGACTTCGAAGTGCTTTCCATGAGGGCATGACCTTTCTCATGCTGTGGTTCCCGATCTTGGTTATCTCTCCTCCGAAAGCTCTCTGGAAGATTGATGTGATTCCTCTCAAGGAGAGAGGTTGCTTCATCAATATTTTTCTTTATGCATGCATGTTCAGGGTGAAAACCCTTCCCGCAGTAAGAACACCTGACTTTTTCTTTCCCATTGTGCCCTTTTCCTTTGTTCTTCCTTGAGCCAGAAGATTCATCATGCTGCTGATTTTCAACTTTAGGCTTGGGAGCATCAAATTTAGTTTTCTGATTTTTCTGCTACTTTCCTTTACCCTTCATATCTTTGGGCCTCGAGACATGGAGGGCTTGATCATGGGAAGATCGGATGATCCCCATCTGGACAAGCTTGTCATGTTCATTAGTTAGGGACTCAATGAAGGCATTGAGTGTAAGCATCTTCCATCCGGGGGTTGTGAGCTTCCCCACACGAAATGTAGAAACAAAAAATGAATAATCAGCACTGATTTTGGAGAGGATGGATAGGATGAGCTGATCATCCACCTTCTCCACTATGCATTGCTTCAAGAGGAAAACAATATGCTTGAACTCTGCAAAGAAATCATTCAGAGTCTCGAAATTCGAAGGTTTGAGAGACATGAGTTCATTTTCAAGTTGGTAAACTCTCAAATCATCATGCTTTCCATATAGAGATTCCAATTTGTCCCATATTTATTTCGGTGTCTTCATATCCATAAGATGGAAGAGAAGGTCTTCAGAAATAGAGAGGCACAAGAAACCGAAGGCTTCATCCTTCTTGTTCAAGAATCTTGATTTTTCTATGGCGGATCCAGGCTCAACTTCAGTGTCCATGGCGACTCTATGGAGTCCTTTAGAGTGCAAATGAACCTCCATTTTATTTTTCCATGTGTGAAAATTGTATGGAGTTAAGAGAGGTACTGAGGAGGCCATTTGGATATGCTATAGCGAATGCTTCACCTGTAGAAACCTAAAAATCAAAATAGAAAGGGCAAAATAAGGTCGGACAGCCTGCACATTCTAGGCTTTCATCACACCCAGCATAGTCAATCAATCAAGCTTGATCAACAAGTTCTTTACTTGGTATATTGAGTGGTAAGCCTTGGATTCTGGTGCAGTGCTGGATTTTTTATATATTGCTCAAATTTCATGGAGAAATCTTTCAAAAATCTTGTTTCTGAGAGATAGATCTTTGTCCCGCTGTATGCTCTGATACCATGCTAATTCTTTCACATGATCTAGGAACTAAGAATCAATCTCATGAAATAATAATTAACAAATACTCATGAAATGGTGTTAATACGAACCGGAATGGTTTCCTCTCTGTTTATTCAATAAACAATGAATGGTTACGATAACAATGTCAAGCAATAGCTTAACTCCATGAAGAATTCAAATACCTAAGGAGACAATTCGAATTCAATGAGTGAGTCTAGCTTAACTGACACTCCACCATTGGTTCACACTACTTAACCACTTGACCAAAACCCTAATTGACTCACCAAACCCTAACTGAAGTTGGAGTGAAATAAATGACTGAATCTCAACTGAAGGAGATCAAACACATGTCATAGCAATCCAACCATCAAGTGCTAGTGCTCCATGACTTCAATGAACCCCGATGAGGTTAACTAAAGCTGAACTGACCATCAGAAGTTGGTGGAGGCTCCTTGTTGACTCTAGATCATTAAATAATAATTAATAATTATTAAATAATATATTTAATGACAGGAGGCACCTTAACTGACTAGTTGAACTGATTGTAATCACCAGTTAGCAATTAGGTGCATTAATGTCACTCAGATCACCCCCGGAGTGCTCTAGTTATCCTCCTTGACTGTAGGAGAAGGCTAAGTTATCCTCCTTGACTATAGGTAGGCGTGGGTGTGACTGGATGATGGCAATTGATGCTCCATTGATGTCAATTAATGTCAATTATACTTAGGATAGTGGTTTAACTAGGCCAATTTGACCAAAAGAGTGTGTATGATGGTAAATGTCTCCAACAGCTTGTCTATTTTCCCTATTTTTTTCTTCCTTTTTCTTCCTATACATGGGTTTAGCTTCCGCAATTGCGTATACACACAAGTTTTCCTTGAACAATTGCTTATGTACATTGGTTTACTGAGAACAGTTGCGTATTACTTGATTTTGAGCCTTAGTGGGAGGATTAAGTATTGCTGGGTGAGTTTGGATGATTGCTAAGTCTTCTTGGATGCTTCTAGAGTCTGTATACACCCTTTGTTTCTAACCAGAGATTGCTTTTAGTTTTATTTTTTAGAAATTTTCTTGTCATTCATTTTCTACTTTTTTTTTTTTAGATTAGTGCATTAGGTCTCTTTTACCTTGGTGCTTTGGTTGGTTGTTGTTTGTGAGTGGTTGCAGAGTCTAAGGGTTGTAGAGTCATATTTTTTCTTTCATATCTCATTTAATTCAAAAATACAAAAATATTTTTCTTTTTACATAATTATGCATTGCTTACATTTTTCATTGGTACGATAATTGCATTATGTTTGCTTGGTGAATTATAGTCATATTTTCATATAGGAATGATTGCACTTACATTTGAAGGAAAAATTTTCACTTCACATAGTATCATACCCTGTTTTTCATTCTACACGTTACATTTGCATTGCTAGTTAGGTGTGCATTTTACTTCCTGTTGTGTCATAACATCATAAGTTACATGACCATTACCCTTTAAGTAATCACAGCCAAATAAAATCAACGCTTAATAAAATGTATTATAGTCTTTTATTTTTTAGGGTGCATCAACAAGATTAGGTTTTAGGGTCTTGGAATAGTTCATTGTAAGATCATTCTCCAAAACCACTAAACAAAACAATTAGGTGTCTTTCTAGGTGAGAGTGTGAAACCCTTGGTCTGATTAGTGTTTCTCAGGACTCTCCTCTTACACAGGATTTAAGCATAAGGCAGTGCACACGATTGTGATTGGGATGACCCCTATTCACTTTCTATGAGCACTGAAGATATTTCCAGGATTATATTCATATCTAGGTGCCTTTGAGGTATTGAATGGTGCAACCCTAGGGTACCAATTGTCCTTCCAGAACTCGGGCTTTCCTACCCTGTCCATATGGTCGATCCTGCCTGTGACTGTCCACCTGAGCATTGGTTATATTGAGGTGACCTTATTTCCCTTACCTAGGTTATCGAGGGGGTATTTGCAGAGGTTATTCTGCATGTGACCTGGCCAGGTATGGGTTAGACAACACAGTCGCTATATGCGTTGAAGCTGGGGGCCACTATAATTGGTTACAAACCTCTGCTTGTTGTGAGTCTCAAGCCTCTCCTAGGAGAGACATACCTGCTTCATTCAGGAGCTCATATATCCTACCCTTGGTTTGCTTGCTTCTTGGTTGTAATTTTCTTAGGTGTATGATCTCCGCATGCTATATTGCTTTGGGTTACATAGATAGATTGAGTCCTTTATTTTTTATTGAGTCATTGTGGATTCAGGTGCAGCTTCTCATCGCTCTCATTGTTTAGCAGGTGTTCCACCTTCTACTTCTCTTCCTCCTTTGGGAGAGAGAGCCATACAATTTCGGAAGACTAGTCATCACTTTGATTCATACAGAGATTTCACCATGAGTGATCATGAGTCTGAGGTCCCGAAGTTCCCCCCTTCCCCACTTCCTGGGATGAAAGTTGAACCTTCTAGCATATATGGGACTCTGCTTGAGTCTAGTCCTTATGGGGCTAGACCATCACAATAATATCTATCACGGTTTCATGACAGCATTAGCTCTGACCCTCGGTATTTGTTGTACTATCCGGGTGAAGAAACTCGCCATGTACCCACCAGCACTAGCCACATTAGATATGGTAGGACTGATATTCTTGACACTGGTCTAGAACCTTACATCGAATTGGTTGGTGACCCTAGTACTCTGCCTAGGGGCACTTCCATTCTTTTCCATGCGGAGAGGTTTGGTGCTGTTAGATTTGTAACATTAAGCTAGCATTATATTAGGATCTTTTAACTGAGAGAATAACAAGCACAACAATCAAACACAAGAGACAATGAACATAGTGATTTTCCTCAGGGAAACCATAAATGGAGAAAACCCTACAACTTCCTTATAGATAGAATCAACACCAAAAGTAAAACCCCAAAACAATAAGATGATCTTCTGACAGTAGTAACCTCTTTCTTCCTAGCCTTAGTGTCTTCTTCTTCCTCATCTATGCGCTACAACTGAGTGTGAGTGAGTGTGTGATAAATAGATAGGCTCACTCTCTATTTATACTAATTCTTGACTTGACAATAACCTACTAGGGCTGACTTCTCTAGGAGAGTATAATAACCCTAGTGCCCCAGAACTGTGGGGACTTTAACCCTTGACCAATAGGAGGGTTACCCACAATGAATTGACATGACTTGTTTACATTATAGAACCTCTTTATCAGAACATCAGGGCATGAAATGACTCAATTACATTATAGACACATCTTGGAATAAAAATTGAGTTAAAATACATAAGAAATACAAGTGAATACATTCCGAAGTTATAATTACATCAACACTCCCTCTTAACTAGGAAGGTATTCTCTCGACACAATTTATCAGCACAAGTATTCTTCTATGTATCATATGGATCATCCTCGATTTCTTGTCATATTCGATTCATATTCATCTTTAAGTTATCTTCATCTTTAATTCATCTTCATCTTCGGATCTGGATCATCACTCGATTTAGATCATCACTGGATCTGGATCATCACTGGATTTGGATCATCACTGGATCTGGATCATCACTGGATCTAGATCATCACTCAACATGGATCATCACTGCTAGATCATCATCACTGGATCATCACAAGTGCTATCTCATGATTCTTCTCGTCATAGGAAGTTCTACAGAGCCAACCCTTTTTCATGTTGGGTGTAGGCCTAGCCTCCATGTAGGTCTTCTTTAGCACTTACATCTAACCCTAAGTCAGAATGGCCCATCCTGCACTTACATCTGAACTTGACTCATCAAAAAGGCATGCCCAGCACTCACATCTAACCATGAGAGGAACTTAAGCCCCTCACCATGTTAGAATGGCCCAGCCCTTACATATGACCATGGAAGGAACTTCATCCTCTCACCATGTCAAAATAGCCCAGCCCTTACATCTGACCTTGACTCATCAAAATGGCCTATCCCTTACATCTAACCTTGAATTGTCAGAATGGCCCAGCACTCATATCTGATCATGTGAGAACACATCCCATAGTCATATCAAAATAGCCCTCAGTCCCAGACCAAGCTTTCCTTGTAACTGACCAGGTGCCTCCATTCTCCCAGAGAATGGCATCAACCCTTATATCTAATCAAGTGGGAACCAATTCCTAAATCACATTAGAATGGCCATGCACTCACATACGATCATGTAATACTACATCTCACAATCATATAAAAAATGCCCTCAGTCCTAGACAGAGTATTCTTGGTAATTGAACAGGCACCTCCATTCAAACAATGGCAACAGTCCTTATATATGATCATGTAGGAACCAATCCTACAGTCATATCAGAATGGCTCAGCACTCATATCTAACATGGAATGAACCAATCCTCTCACCTTGACAGAATGGCTCATCCCTTACATATGACCATGGAAGGAACCAATCCTCTCACCATGTCTGAATGGCTCACGGACTCATCACTTCCCCTTGGAAGGAACCTCGATCTGGAGAACACCAAGCTTCTCCCTGAATTACTCAAACTTCACTCTAGCTAATGGATTTGTCAACAAATCAGCTATGTGTTCATCTGTCGCAACATACTTGAGCTTCATTGCTCCTCTCTGCACCATATCCCTGATATAGTGATATTTGATCTCGATTTGCTTCGACTTGTCATGGAACACTGGGTTCTATGACAAATTCACACAAATCTAATTGTCGCAATATATACAAGTAGCATTCAATTGGAGATCAAATAAATCAGACAGTAACTTCCTTATCCATACTACCTCACAACTAGATGAACAAGCTATGACATACTCTGCTTCAGCTGTACTCAGTTCCACACAGGATTTCTTCCTACTAAACCAAGAGATCACACCTAATCCCATACTAAAGCAACACCCGGAAGTGATCTTCCTATCGATGGCATTTCCTGCCCAATCTGAATCAATATAACCCTTTAGGTTAATCTTCTGACTCACCTCATACTTGAGCCCATAATCAACTATACCCTCAGGTACCTTAGAATATGCTTTGAAGCAATCAAGTGAACATGTCTCGGATCTGTCAGGAACTGGCTTAAGGTGTTCACAGCAAAGCAAATATCTGGTCTCGTGTTTGTTAGGTACATCAAGGACCCAATCATCTGACGATACATCATAGCATCAACTGCTTCTGATGAAGCATCACTCAACAACTTCAGGTTTGATTCCATAGGTGTGGTCATGGCCTTGCATTCCATCATCTTGAATCTCTTCAGGATCTCTATTGTATATTTCCCTTTCCCCAAGGAAATTCCATCTGCATTCTGCCATACCTCCATGCTTAGAAAATAATGCATCATACTCAAGTCCTTCATTTTGAACTCATCAAAAAGCTTCCTCTTCGTATCAGTAATCAACCCATCCATACCTGTTACAAATAGATAATCTACATACAGTAGGAGCATCACTGGGTTGCCATATTCAACATTGTAGTAAAGGTTGGAATATGCTTTACTCTTGGTAAAGCCCAAACTGGATAGAAAGCTTTCAATTCTGTCATACCATGTCTTGGGTGCCTATTTCAAACCATACAGGGCTTTCTTCAATCTACATACATGAGACTCCCTATCATGTGTCTCAAAACTGAGTGGCTTCTCCACATACACTTCCTGTTCCACTACACCATTCAAGAAAGTAGTCTTGACATCCATTTGGTGTATCTTCCATTTCATCACTACAGCCAAAGAAAGTACTAATCTGATGGAAGTTTATCTGGATATAGGTCCAAAATTTTCTTCATAATCTATTCCTTCTTTCTGGGAGAAACCACGAGCAACAAATCTTTCTTTATATTTTTCTATGCTACCATCTGCGGCATGCTTGATCTTGTAGATCCATTTGGAAGTTACAACAGACTTCCTTTCTGGTATTGGGACAACAACCCAAACATCATTCTTCATGATCGATTGATATTCTTCGATCATAGAATCCTTCCATTCCTTCCATTCTGCTGCTTCTTCATAATTGGAAGGTTCTTTATCAATAAAATCACATAATAATGCTACATACCCGGAGTAGGATCTAGTCCTCTTTCTTTCTATGTGATTCTCTTCTAGAGCTCCATATCTTTCCACACCTTGGATAGCTTCTCATACCCAAGTAGGTTTCCTCTTGTGAGGATTCTTCTCCTAAGGTAGATCTATAGGTTCTTGAGGTTCTTCAAATTCTCAATCTTCTTCTTGAGTTTCTTCGTTCATGGTTGTATCATGAATTATGGGTGCTTCTGCTTCTTCAAGTTCTTCATTAGGTCTCTTTCTGGATTTCTTGTAAGCTGAGTATTCATCAAATGTCACATCCCTGCTGATGTCGATATTCTTGAATCCTGGGAAGTATATTCTGTAAGCCTTGGAGATTTCAGAGTATCCCACAAATATACCCTTCTTTCCTGAAGGATCTAATTTTTTCCTCTTCTCTTTTGGAATGTGTATGTACACTAGACAGTTGAATATTCTGAGATGGATGACTTTTGGTTTCTTGCTGGAAAAGACTTCTTTAGGTGTCTTTTTCTCAAGTACTCTATGTGGAGTACGGTTTTGTACATACACCATTGTTCTGGAAGCTTTTGCCCATAAATACATGGGAATATCTTGATCATGAAGCATATCTCTTGCAGCTTCCATGATAGTTATGTTCTTCCTTTCTGCAATCCCATTTTGTTGTGGATTATATGGAGTGAAAAATCCCTCTTAATCCCTGATTCTTTGCATAACTCTTTGAATTCATTTGATGTGAATTCTCCACCATTATCTGATTGAAAGGTCTTGATCTTATTTTCAGTGTGATTCTCGATCAAGGCTTTGAATTCCTTGAACTTGCTGAAAACTTCATTTTTGTTCTTCATGAAGTAAATCCATGTCTTCCTAGAAAATTCATCAATGAAAGAAACATAGTATACATACCCACTTAGTGAACTTGATGACATTGGTTCGCATACATCAGAGTGGATGATTTCCAAGATTCCTTTTTCCTTGCTCTCACTACTTGGAAATGTCTTCTTTGTATTCTTTCCTTTCGCACATCCTTTGCATACTCCATCATGTTTTTCTTGAATTTCTGGAAGACCTTCAATAGCTTTGCTTGCAAGTGGTAGTGCTCTATAATGCACATGTGCAAGCCTTCTTTTCCAAAGTTCACTTGTCTCTACTGTTTCATGGATCAAGGCTTGTTCTGGATGGCCCTTCAATTTGTATAGACCTCCCTCTTGTTCCCCAATCACTACTGCATCATCGAAGGTCTTTCCTTTTGGCCACATGAGAACTTGGCCATCTATAAATGAAACCCTCATGCCTTTTGCATCTAATGGAGATATGGAGAGGAGGTTCTTCTTGATTCCCAGTACAAACAATACATCCTCCATCTTCATGGACATTCCTGAGTCTAGCTTATAGGAAGATTCCCCACTACCTTTTATTGGATACTAGTAGTCATCTCTGAGCTTCACCTTGTGAGGTGATTCATGTTTTGACAGTCTCACAAAAGACTCTTTGAATCCCGTCATATGTTTGGAAGCCCCATTTTCTATAAGCCAATCATTGCTTCCATGTGTGATGTTTCCAATGAGAGGGAAAATCAAAACATATTCTTCATCACTTGAAGAATCATCACTTTCTTGCTTGTTTCATGATATTCTGTAGCATGAGCATGATGTCTTCTCTTGTTGTTTTTCTTCTTGTGAGAATTTCTTTTGTTTCTAGGACAATCTCTGGCAAAGTTCCCTGTTTCATCACAAGTATAACATTTGAGTTGAGATTTCTTGTAGGAAGAGTGCTTACCTTTAGAATGATGATGATGACGGTCCCTTCTGGGTTTCTTGGATTGAACTATGATATCTTGATCTTCACTTCCCATCTTTTCTTCTCAAGCTGCTATCTGAGCTTCTTCTTGTGAGCATTCTTCCCAAAGTCTATTGAACTTGACTAACTTCTTTCTGGCACAGATCCCTTGAATGAAAGAGTCCCATGTCCTATGGAGACCATTCAAGGTGGTCATTACAATCTCTGCATTTTCCACTTCTTCATCTAGTGCTTCTATCTATTCCTTGATCTGAGAGACTCTTGTGAAGTAAGACTGGATGGTCTCTGCATTCTGAATCTTCACATTCTTCAATTGGTTCCTTAAAGTCATTTTCTTGTTTATGTTCTTTCCTTCAAACAGTTTGGTTAGGGCATCAAACATAGCTTTAGGTGTATTTAGGGAGGACACCTATGGCATGAGGTGATCCTTAATTGAATCAGCAATAATCCTCTTTTCCATAACCAACTTCTTCTTGTGTAAGTCCTTAGCCTCATCTCCCTCTGGAACTGGAACCTCCTCATTGATGTAGGAGTCCAACTCATTTTCTTCTAGGACCAGGGAGATCCTATACTTATAGGCTCAGAAGTTATCAACTCCCTCAATATTTTCATCAAACTTGGTATGATGAGACATATTAACTGAGAACCTCAAATGGAAATACAAAAGATTTAGTTCTTACGAGGTCAAGATGTCGGATCTGGATTTGGAGCTGAAATTCTATAGTGTTGGTTCAGGAGCAGATTAGGGTTTGGATTTTCAGGAGTTTTGTCCAACCAAATGCTTTGATCTTGATCTCTAAAATTTGATTTTGAGGAGGAGATCAATCTAGGCCCGGGCTCACTGAAAAATTCCACTTCTGTGGAAAGCCCTAATTTTCGGCAGTAGTGTTGGGTCCAAAACTGAAAAAACTTAGAATTGGATTATGCTTCCACAGAAAGATGTGCCCTAGGGAGGAGAGTTATTCCAATGTTCTTTTGCTTAAAATCTATGGAGAGAGATCCACAAAGTAGGAAACCCTAGTTCCTGCAGCTGTACAGTGTCTTCTTCTCAGGTTAGCTCTGATACCATGTTAGATTTTTAACAGTAAGCTAGCATTATATTAGGATATTTTAACTGAGAGAATAACAAGCACAACAATCAAACACAAGAGACAATGAACATAGTGTTTTTCCTTGGGGAAACCATAATTGGATAAAACCCCGCAACTTCCTTAGAGATAGAATCAACACCAAAAGTAAAAGCCCAAAATAATAAGATGATCTCCTAACAGCAGTAGCCACTTTCTTCCTAGCCTTAGTGTCTTCTTCTTCCTCATCTATGTGCTACAACTGAGTGTGAGTGAATGTGTGATAAATAGAGAGGCTCACTCTCTATTTATACTAATTATTGAATTGACAATAACCTACTAGGGCTGACTTCTCTAGGAGATTCCAATAACCCTAGTGCCCTGGAACTGTCGGGAATTTAACCCTTGACCAATAGGAGGGTTACCCAAAATGACTTGACATGGCTTGTTTACATTATAGAACCCAGCGATCGGAACATTGGGGAATGACATGAATCAATTACATTACAAACACATCTTATAATAAACATCGGGTTACAATACATAAGAAATACAAGTGAATACATTCCGAAGTTACAATTACATCAACAGGTACTAGTAGTCACATTGCACCATCCACTCCAGCGATGGAAATTCCTTCACACACACAACCCAGACCTAGCACTAGTGTTCCTCTTCGGGGACCTCAACCGAGACATGTGAATATTGTGGGTACAAGCTATATTCCTTCACATATTCCATCGTCTTCTCAACCTATTCCTTCGAATGCCTTTTTGACACATCCTCTTCCTAAATCTAGTGGTCTTTCGGGCTGGAGTTCTACTGCAAGCCATGTTCATCCTACGTCTACTAACACTGTAGTTTCACAAGGCCAAGTGCCTCCTCATGTGTCAATAGGTCATGTACCTACTTCTGGATTGTCTCATGGAGTATCTCGTGGACCATCTCATGGTCTAGCTCATGGAGCTTCTCATATACCTACCTATGTACCATCTTATGGACCATCTCATGGACCATCTTATGGACCATCTCATGGACTATCTTATGGACCATCCCATGGACCATCTCATGGTCCATCTTATGGAGCTTCCCATGGACCATCTTATGGACAGAACAATTAAACATATGGGTACGGGTATCAACAACCCGTTTAGTCTCCTAATTATGGCGTTGTAGCACCTCATAATCAAGGTACCCTGCATTACAATGCTTCCATGCATCCTTTCATGGGTCATAGGGGAGGAGGTTATTATCCCATTGGACAAGGCCATGGTGTGTATAGCATTCAACCTTACCCGAACCACTCCTATCAAGGAGCGTGGAATTGACCGACTCAACCTAGGCTCCCTTTCCTTGCAAATTTGAACCTACCTGATTTGTCGAGATTAATGAATGATCCTGTGTCTCATGATCCAGCATGGTCGGCTGTCCCTACCAATATTCCTTCAAAAATTACCAAGTTCGAAGGTAAGGCTGGTGAAGATCCTGGTGAGCATGTCACAACCTTCCACCTTTAGTGCTATTCTAATTCCTTACCCAACGATTCCATCCATTTGAGGATATTTCAATGAACCCTCACGAGTCCTACAGAGAAATGGTATATAGAGTTACTGGGGGAGACCTACACTACGTTTGATGACCTTTCCCTGACTTTTCTTAATCACTTCCAGCTACCCATACATTATGATGTCGGTACCAAACTCTTGTCAACCTTCCGGCAAGACAAAGCCACGGATATTTTGGATCATCTTGAAGAGTGGCATAGACAAAAATGATTAATTAAAGCCTTTATACCACCATAGTTTCTTCTAGAATGGTTCCTTAAGTCATTGTTACCTTATATCGTGAAGGATGTTTCCACATCTGGAGTTCAAAATGAAGACCAAGCTATTTTTAGGGATCAAGAGTTGGATTTGAATAATGCTTAATCCAAACTCTTCTATGAGATTATCTTGAATGCTCCAAGATCCAATTTCGACCCCAAGATTAAAACTGGGCCACATGCCGATGGTATTGTTGGCTCCATAAGTACCAAACTAGTAAACTTAGTTACGAAACAAGTGAGGTAGTTATCACTTAACCCGCCTGCGTCGAGACAAACTACAGCTTCATCTCATCCTACCCAATCGACGAGTGTGCTTTCAGTGCTAACGTCGAACCCGAAAGGAAACCAACAGCCTAGATGGAATAAAAAGAAAGGAAATAATAATCGTAAGGGTGGGAATAAAAATGAAAATGGTAATAATAACGACAAGAAAATGAAAAATGTTGGAGGGGACAAGCAGCCTAAGCGTAAGGTGAATTTTCCTCGTAAGTTGTGTAAGGACGATCACCTCACTCACTTGTGCCCTTGTATGGAGGATGCATCGAAGTTCATAGCATAGGGCCCAGCTGTGTTTACAAATCCTTTACCTAATAATAAAAATATGAACTTGAGGACTATTGATCCTGGTAGTGCTTATTGTGGGCCTCCAAACCCATCAGATGCTGCTAGTGGTCACGATTGCATCAACATGGTGAATGCTATAAATGTTGTGACGCATGCAAAAGACTATGCTTCTTCACAATCTAACCTTGGGAAAGAACCTGCTCCACCCAATAGCTCTTTGCGAATTGAAAAGCCTACGCATAAGCCTTAAGTTTCACCTCGCATTCCTAAGGGACTCTTGAAGCGCTTGGGGCACAATCCTAATGCTCGAGCCACCTAGAACTATTCAATTGTCAAGGATTTGGGCCAGACTCCTTGTGTGATGTTTGCATTAGAAGTTCTTAAGGCTTGTCCTTTGCAGATAAATGCATTGTTGTCTACTCTTGGGGTTGGTGATGATAGCTCTTCTTCCATGATTAAATTTGAAACTCATGGAATCCATCCTCACTTGCCTTACTACATGTCTCTTTTGATTCATGTAGAGTGTCTCAACAATACCATCATGCGTACTGTTATTGATGAAGGTGTTGTCGCTTTTGTGATGTATTTGGCTTGTTGGAAGGGATTAGTTTCTCCCACGTTGTCTCAGTATGCCAACATGTTGACTTCTTTCGATGGAAGATTGTTTCGGCTGCATGGTATACTTCCTTCTCTAGAGGTCCAATTGGGAGGGAATACTATTGCAATCTAGGTCGAGGTGGTTGATGTGCCCCTTGACTATAGTCTTTTATTGGGTCAAAATTGGATGTACAATATGCAAGTTGTAGCATCTTCCCTATTCTGAGTGGTTTGTTTTCAATTTAATGGGAAGATCGTTACTATCGATCATATGTCTTTCTGAAATATGAGCGTGTCATCATCATTGGGAGCTTCTATCTCTATTATCAATCATTCTCAACCGGCAACTAAGAATGTGGGTGTGGGTATGTATCCTTCTCTCATGGGAACCTTTATTTGTCCTGCGCCCATTCTTATGATTGGGTCTAGTCTTGGTGGGGCTTCATCCTCATCGAGGTATCCTTTCACACTTCTCATATGGAGGATCCTTTGATTCTTCCTTCACCAAATACTTTGAGTATACTTGTCGAGACAGATGTGCCTTTTCCTACAACATTGGTGGCGTATCAAGAGAATCTTGATCATGTTGTAGAGCCTATTCCTTCCTCTTCGCAGATGGTGGAGGAGGATTCGTATGTGCTTCCTGCATGGGAAGTAGAGTCATCTCACTCTCAAGACTACCTTGACGATGTTTTTCCATCAGATAAAGCTATTCTTGAAACCATGTCTAGGATTGAACAACCTTGGGAAGAATTGCACCATTGATTGTATTTCCTTCCTAAGCTTGATCATTTAGAGTGTGAAGAATTTAGGGCGATTCTAAGCAAAAAATTTGGTATCCCCATGGTCCCATTAAGCTCTCCTAGTTGGATTGCTGAAGGGAACATGGCTAACTTGTCACCAATGATTCCTATCAACATTTCTTGTGATCTTGGTAAGATTGAGAATGTCTACATTGGGGCGGATTGTTCCCCTGATGAGATAAAATATTATACTGAGTTGTATAACGAGTTTCATGATTTTTTTCTTGGTCATACAAATAAATTCCAGGTACAGACCATTGTATTGTCGAACAAGAAATCAAGACCTATCTAGATGCAAAACCAGTTCGACAATGCTTGTGTGTTGTGAATCCTAGGAAAGCACCCACCATTAGAGCAGAGATAGAGAAACTGCTCAAAGATGTTTTATCTATCCCATTCCCTTGACAGAGTGGGTTTCAAATCCCGTTCCAGTGGATAAGAAGTAGGGAGCGATATGAATATGCACTGATTTCCGTGATTTCAATCGTTCTTGTCCTAAAGATAATTTCCCTACACCATTTATTGATCAAATTTTGGATGACTGTTTGGGAAGTGAGGTATTGTATTTTATGGATGGATTTTCTAGATATAATCAGATACAAATTAAACCTGAGGATCAACATAAGACTTGCATTTATTTCTCCTTCGGGAATTTTTTCATATTGGAAGATGCCCTTTGGCCTTAAAAGTGTCAAAAGTACATTTCAGCGAGCCATGACCTTGATATTTCATGATCTTAAAACAATTATTGAAGTATATTTGGATGATCTAGCTTCTCACTCTCATTTGAGACTGTGTCATCCTTATCATTTTCGATTAGTGTTCAAAATATGTTGCCATTGTCAAGTTCGTTTAAACCCTCATAAGTGCATATTTTGTGTGAAGGTTGGTCGTTTACTAGGATTCATCACCAACCTTCAATTGCCTCCCCTGCATAACATTCGACATCTTCAATGTTTACAAGGAATGGAGAACTTCTTATGAAGGTTCATGGTCAACTTCACCAATTTGACTAAAGGTTTCATGCGCTTGTTGAAGAAGGACACCCCTTTTTACTAGGATGAGCGAGCCTAGGAGTCTTTCGATGCCTTAAAGGAACCCTTAGCAATGGCCCTCGTGCTTCATCCACCAGACTATAGCTGTGATTTTTTTATTTATGTGCCCACATCTCAAGAGATGATTGGGATGGTATTGGTTTAGGAGGATGAGGAGCTCCATGAGCATGTCATATATTATCTGAGCCAAAACCTAATTGATGTAGAACTTCGTTATTCCCATGTTGAGAAGCTAGCCTTAGCCACTGTTCATGTTGTTCAGCATTTGAGACATTACATTCTTCTTCGCCAAAATTTGGTCGTAGCTCACATTAATCGATTTCAACTTTTTCTCACTAGAAGGATGATTGGGGGAAAGTATAATAAATGAATTGTGATTTTGCAAGAGTTTGATCTCAAGTTCGTTTCGGCGAAATCGAAGAAATCGTTAATCTTTGTGGAGCTCATATCAGATTTTCCAAATTTGGATGAAGAGGAGGATTATGATGATTCTTTTTTCGATGAACATATATTCCTTATCTCGACTATGGACCCTTAGTATGGGGATATTATCGTGTATTTGCAAGCATTGAAGGTTCCTACTCACCTCTCATGAGATGAGCGGCAATGACTATGTCACGTAGCGAAGAACTACCTCATAGTGGATGATACTTTGTACCGCCGTGGGATTGATTCCATTTTATGTCATTGTTTAACTCGTGTTGAGGCTGAGGTCATGCTTAATGATTTTCATGGAGGGGCATGTGGTGGTCATTTATCTGGGCTTTCTACAGCCCAAAAAATCTTAAGAGCGGGTTATTTTTGTCCGTACATCTTTAAAGATTGCGTTAATGCGGTCAAGAAGTGCCACCCTTGCCAGGTGTTTGCATGTAATATGTGCTCACGTCCCACACCTTTGCATCCTATTGTCATCGTCAATCCCTTCACAAAGTGGGGGCTTGATTTTATGGATTGCAACCCAGCTTCGGCTGGGGGGCACCATCATATTATTGTGGTTGTTGATTACTTTATGAAATGGGTAGAGGCTATGCCCACAATTAAATTCGATGGTGAGACAGCCACCTCATTTCATATTTAACCAAATTATCATCCAGTTTGGCATTCCCAGAGATCTTTTCACTAACTATGGTAGGCACTTTTAGAACAAAATGATGGAAGAGTTGGATTCAAAGTTAGGATATAAGAAAGAGAACTCCTCTTCTTATTATCCTCAAGTGAATGGACAAGTGGAAGCAGTGACCAAGTCACTTAAGTCCATTCTCCAACGAACCATCGCATAGAGTAAGAATAATTGGCATATCATGTTGTATCCTACTTTATGGGCCTATAGAACCGCGGTAAAGACTGCCACCATTTTTTCTCCCTATCAACTTGTGCATGGGGTGGAGTCAGTATTACTAGTTGAATGTGAAATCCCTTCTTTGAAGCTAGCTGTGGAGATTTTACCAGAGACTTCTACAATGGAAGAGCATTTGGTCCACTTGGAACAGCTTGATGAGCAACATCGAAATGCTTTAGTGTCTCTTGAGGTTAACAAGTGTTGTGTTATGGTCCAATATGATAAGTCTATCTATCGTATGAGGTTTAGTGAAGGTGACTTGGTCCTTCTGTGGGATCAAGATAAGGAACCCTTGGTGGTAGTAAATTTCAATACTGTGTGGCATGGTCCTTACGTGGTTAAGCATGTCTTATAGAAATGCACCTATGAGCTGGTTGATTATGAAGGGACAGCCTTGGCAGAGCCTAGAAGTGGGATCTATCTCAAAAAATACTATGCATGATCCTCAGCCAGGGCTGATTTTTGTATATTATTGTACATTTTTGCATTGCATAGTTAGGTTTTCTTATGGTGATCGGTTTCATTGATTAGCTTTCGTTTGTTATGGTAGATGTCGATGGAGTCTTCCATTTACATAGGATTCACTAATGGTGTTAGCCACCACACTCAAAACTCAGCTTCTGCTACTTGGGTGATCTATACTCCTACGGGTCAAGTGTTGTCTTCAGGAGGCATATGTTTATGGCCTTCATCAAACAATGGTTCTAAATATAGTGCCGTAATTGAGTTATTGCAGGATTCCATTTCACATGGTGTTCTTTCTCTTGAGGTATGTCTTGATTTGCAGTTAGTGGTTTCACAACTTAATAGCTTGTATCGTATTAGGGATCCAACATTATTACAAAGATTCTTACATATTAGATTGCTAGAATGACAATTTGAGAGTATAACATACATTCATGTTCCATGAAATTTTAATCAAGTTGTTGATTCATATGCTAATTATGTGTTAGATTGGCATTTGTTTCACAGACCATAAGCATTTCAGAAACACATTTTACACATGTAATTAGAATAATATTTTATCATCATAAATATTTTTTATTAAGTTCAAAAAGGTGATTTCATAATACATAAGTGTCATATACAAAATTGGGGCTTTTGAGCCACCAAGATATACTACACGGTCATACAAAAAATATACACCTAGGTCTCTAATCCTAAGGTCGAGGAGGGTGCTGATCATGGTAGCACACCATGGCTCTAGCAAGACGGTGAAACAATCGAACCCATGCATGTGGTACTCCAACCACCTGGTGCCGGCGCATGGCCTTAGGTAATTCCTCGACTTGCGCCATGGGTACTCTCTATGTCAATCGAACAAAGTTTGTGTGAATGCTCTGGAGCGTCCACTCTACATCCGCACCCATGATCTCATCACCTCTTCCCCTCCGTCGATGACGAGGAAAGCCATTTGGCTGTCGTGGTCCTACATATGCATACACATGACAGAGTATCACTATGTGTCGTCACACCAAAAACATGTCTTTTGATTTCATCTATAAAAAAACACAAAAAAATTAAATAATTCAAAAATTAAAAGTGGGTTTGGGATTCGTTACCTATGTCTCCAAAAGCCGCTCTTGGTGGCAGCGGCATGTCTAGGTCAGTGCAGAAGTCGATCTTTGCATAGGGATAGTCATCTATGGCGATGAGATATCTCCACCACCATGGAAAGAAATCTGCTAGGTAGGGGTTAACCACCCTTCCACCTCCTAGTTTGCACATGACATTAGCCCAGCATCACTGAGCTAGATCCTAGACTTCATGTGGAGAAATTTATACTGTAGGGATTATCCCTAGAACCCGCTCAAAAATGAATGTGCTCAATATGCTGCCAAACCTAAAGTTCCTCACCC
This sequence comes from Pseudotsuga menziesii, assembly GCA_001517045.1. Classification (NCBI taxonomy): domain Eukaryota; kingdom Viridiplantae; phylum Streptophyta; class Pinopsida; order Pinales; family Pinaceae; genus Pseudotsuga; species Pseudotsuga menziesii. Next base: position 89,241 of record LPNX010604034.1, on the reverse strand, counting down.
TACCCATCTTGCAGTCACTGAGCGGGTGTTTCATGTTGCTAAGCAACGTACTACTCCAGTCATATATTGTAGGCTACATACACTCTACTGCATAGAACATCATTGGTTGCGAGGCCTGGTGGAGTGATTCCAAACCTGCAATCCTACCTAATTCCAATAGTATGGCTTTCATCCCTAGAATATGAATTGTGTTTGTTAGGATTTGAATCCCAACCTTCTCTGTATTGGGAAGGAAACATATAGCTATGTAGTCCTCTATAGTCATCCTACCTCCTAGCCCACGAGATCAAAGGTTCACCACCTCCCCTCGTGAGGAAAAACCTGTGATGAAATGTATGTCCTCAACCTCAATGTTGAGTGACATCCCATCTATCTGAAAGGTTTCAGACTTTGGATCCCAGTAATCTACCAGCAACAGGAGTAGTCTTGGCTTTTCCCTCAAGCTTCCAATACACCAAAACTTATATAACCCGCATGCTCATAATTCTTGTTGAGCCATGAGGTCATCCTGAATAGCTTCCTCAACATCACCCTGTTCTTTCTCTCTCTCCACTCTAGTACCATCTTTCACATAAAACACAATTTTTTATCATTAATTTACCATAAAAACCATGTTCATGGCCCTATAAGTGACTATCTTCCTTAGGGTGTGGGAGTCCTTTGTATAGTACCGCCATGTCTTTGAGCAAGAGCTTGATACTCCTCTTGAAATTTATGCTTGCCATTCCTCTGATACTCCCTTGTATATGTCATGTTGTAATTGAATTATCATAAGTTTGCTTGCCTTATTGAGCCTTATGCCAGATTTCTTGACTTTGATTATCAGCCATATAGCCCGAGCTTGTCTCATTTCTAGCAAAGCATATCCTTTTTACATAACTTTTGTAGCTTGATTCCCCATTTTTTTATTGGGAGGAAACCTTCCCCTGAGTGTCGTTATCATGCACATACTTCCTTGCATTGAGCATAGGTATGTTTCACTGCTTGGAACTAGTTTTCTTGCTCCCCTAACACTCATCTCCTCCTAGATCTGTAACTATAAAGCACTTTTATTCTTTTTCAAGATTTTAAAAATATCTTTAAAAGTCCAAAAAAATATCAAAAAACCAAAAATTTGGATAGGAAAATATGTTATCTTTGGCAGCAGTCGAGTCATGATACCTTCAAACAGAGCACTGTATATCACATTTGTTGTTTGGGTTATTAGTTTGAATTTAGGAGCTGTACTCATTACTCTGAGTTTATCTCCACTGACTGGTTAAGATTCCAGTCCCTATGGAGCCTCTATTGATAACTCCTATTTCACAGAGATGTCCTAGTTTGCATATCGAGGCCATGTTTCCTACCTTCAATCACCATTTTCCTTTATGCTCTTGTTCGAAGGAAGTTGAAGCTCGAGTCGGCCATTCCTCAGTTGTCTTGACTTTGCATGTTGGCCATTCCCGGTACTGTTACGGGTTCGTGCACATATTGTTCGAGTTCTTCCAAAATATACAACGTTGCTGAGTACCTCATGTTGGTTGATCGGGGATGACTTAATTCCCTCATTCCAGTAGATTCCATCCCATCAACTTCAGATCATTTACTCCTAGAGTCATTTGAGTGCCTTGAGATTTACAGTCATCAGTGGTAGGTTCTCTCTCCATTGATAGTTTTGGGAATACATCAATGTCCCTTTAGACATTTGGGATTCTTCCAAGTGTTCAACCTCAACATCGGTGGGTGATCTAGTAACTTGATTCCCATTTTCATTATCAGTGGGTGATCTCACGTCTGTTAATGGTATACATAAATGTCCAGTAATCATATAATGGACTACTATGTTCGACCTCAACACCTTTAATCACATAGTAGGACATGTACTTGTAGTGGTTTGTGTAGAATACCTTCCATCTTGGTGGCATTCCACATATGCTACCTCCTTGATCGTGCCAATGTTCATGAGATTTCAGCTCTCGTGATTTGATTCTAGTATATGTTAGATATCTTCAAATATTATGGAGATCTTGATCCATTGTATATATTCAGATTCTATGGAGATCTTGATCCATTGTATATCTTCATCATGGAGATTCTGATCTATTATATATTGTATGTGGCAATGAACACACGTGTCATATTTTTTATATCATGCCTATTCATGGCCATTGTACTCTTATGTATCCGGGACTACTATATGTATTTGCAGTCACATGCAGAGATTGATTATTGTACTATATTGATGGATGGCTGGTTCTTCCACTTGGTTCTTCATCACTCCACTTTTGGGATGGATTTTATAATGTATTTTGGCCATCATGTTACCCCTCTGACCTCACACATTAGGGGGCATATGTTATAGCTGATTTTACCACACATGGTTGATCACATGTTTATGGCCTTCCCTATCCCTCTGTAGACTCTTTAGACCCCATGGACTGATATTATACTTTGATTTTTCCAATTTCATCCCTAAAAGCACATGTTTATTGTTGTACATGACTTTTAAACCCATTCTCACGTGTACACGTGACTTTTGGCCTCAAACCTGCTTACATCGGGATGTGTGCATAAATCCAAATACTTTTGGAGTTTTCCTTCATATGAGTCTGAACCACTTGACTCTTGGTCGTACATATTCCTTGAGATCACTTAGATTTGGAACTCGATTACCCCTTTGTAGTGCTATATAAGGAACCCCTTGGATACATTAAAGAAGAGGAATTGAAGAGCAAGGAAACTATACTCCATTGTTACCATAAGAACATATACTTGAGTCTGCATCCCTTTTTTCCCTTTGGATCACTTGGTGTTATTCCCAAGCTTGCCTTTTATTTTGAGCTCACTATCAAGAAATGGAGAATTGAAGTGGTGGAGGCCCAGGTGGAGGACTCAGTTTCTCCAGTTCGCAGATGTGCTGACAGAGGTTGTCACTTGTGTAATCTCTGATTTGATTAATAGAAATATCTTTTCCTTTCCAATAATGTGCATTTGAATGAATATTGAATCGATGGATATGTTTAATTGCTTATACATTGTTGATTATATATGCTAGAGTATATCTACACCATATTATATAGCATGCTTGTCTTGTTTGCTATTGTTGGGAGCAAATTGTTAGCGCAAGTGGGATTGGAAAAATATCAATAGGGATCTACTTCAACTGTTTGGAATAAGATATGATTCGAGGTCCCTTAGTGTTATATGTTTGGTTTCTCTTGCAAATTGGAAAGGGATTGATTTCTCGATTTTATCTGTCTATTGTGGCACACCCCAAGCCATAGGAAGTTTCTCTTCGTAAAAACCATGATATCTATGAATTGAAAAACTCTAGGGCCTGCAGATAATCGAATCAACACATCTTTCATTTCCCGTATGACTTTAACAATAGATCTATCTAGATGAATTATCTGAGATGGATATGGTGTGGGTTGACCATTAATATTCTGACATATTGAAAGTGGCATGAAATTTGACGAAGCTCTAGAATCTACCAAACAATTATGCACATTACGATTAAAAATTTCAAATGACAACAGAAAAGGCAAATTTTGAGATTTATATTTTCCTCCAATGCTTTCTTCATTAATTTAAGTATCAAATTCTATAGTTTCGTGGATACTATTAAGTTGTGGATCAAAATCTTCCAAAAGTTTCCTCCTTTGTTGAGGCATATTAAATAGTTCGAATAGAGAGATATTTGCTTTTGTTTTCTTAATGTCTTCTACAATATCATACTCCATGTCCTGTTCTACCAAGCCTTTTCTAGTACCTTCAGATTTATTTATCATTGTCTTCATTGGTTTGTTAACTACTGGGATTGTCTCTTTTATTTTTACCAGATTAGGCTTAGGTGTTGTTTGAGTAGTACTAATAATTTTGTTCATGTTTTCTTTCATCTTCTTTATTTTAGGAAGTATTAAACTTGCATCCAATACTTGCCCTTTACTTCTAGTCGTAACATTAACTGATGACACTTGAATTTCCTCAGTAGGTTCATCTTCACTTAGCCCCAAAGTAGGTTCCCAGTTCCATAATACCATAGTAGTTTCTTCATTTGTTTGTTTTGGCTCATTAGTTTGTGCTTCTTCTTCTTTGGGATCCACTAGTTGGGAATCTAAAAATTGATTCATAACCAAATTCATTCAATTTATCCATTGTGGATAGTCTTTTTCAGAATGATGTTCTTGGTGAAAAGTATAGAAATGATCCATGCCTACTTTAAAATTTAAAACAAAGTGGTGTATCACTGAAGTTATTCAATAAAGTGGTGAATCTCTTATTAAAGTCTTGGACCTTTTCTTTCTTTTTCATCCTCATGGACAATAATTCTTTCATGAGAGTGGCTACAGTTTTCTGGTTGCCAAATTTTCCTAAGAATGCCTTTTCAAAACCATCCCAATTTTCTATTGAATCAACTTGCAAACTACATTACCATGAAGATGCTTTAGGTTCAAAAGTATATGGAAAAATTATAAAACAACATCTTCATGTTTAACATTTAAAATATTCAAATATAGATAATAAAAAAAATTAAGTGATCTTCAGTAGAAACACCCTTTCCAGGATGAAATTTTGGTAATACTCTTTCTGGGTGCTTAGGTAAATCATGCAATGGATCAGCTAGGTTGAGTGGTGTTCTTGCTCTCCATGTAGGTTGATTAACATTTCCAGACATAATACGAGGTGGATACTGTGGTGGATATTGACTGAATACTGAAGCTACAAGGGATTCTTGATCCAATTGATCAAGAAGCTGAACAATTTCTTGGATGGATAGATCTACCAGTTCTTCCAAATTCTCCACAAGAATTGAATCCTTAGTGTATGAGGCTACTTTCCTAGAAGTTTTCCTTCTAGGTAATGTAGGAATAACTTTTAACCCACCAATTTTCTTAGTATAGGATCGTATATGTCTCCTCTACTGATCTACTTCCTCAAATGGGACAGTGTACAAACATTCTGATTATTCTTCCTTAGAAAATATATTTTCTTGTTCTTTAAATTCAAGAATAAAATATTCACAGAAATTCTTTTTAGATGTTGATCCAGTGTAATATTCTCTGAAAAAACGTATTTCCTCTACAAGAAATGCATTTGCGGCCCTCCTTCTAGTGCTAAAATCTATTGATTCCAGGAAAAATCCCAGGTACTGACTGTAGGGATTCTCCCCAGTAAACAATCCCAATTAGATCGTCCACCGTTTGGTGTGGGGAATCCATCTGGTTTACGGTCCAACTGTCGTAGATTAAGTTGTTTAAATCTTTTATCGGTTGCGGCTCATTCCACCATTTATGTAATTTTTTGTTTAAATGAATGAAATGTAGATGCCTAATCTAAATGCAAATCTATTGTATTCTAAGACTAATCTATTCTATCCCTGTAGGGAGCAAATTTAGAGTTTAGAGTAATATACTGAAAATGTTCATATAAGTCTAACAAATAGTTGTTCCAACACAATAATCACATTCACAGCAGAAAGAATACCAAAGATAGCTCTAATATAATTAAACCATTTATTACCATGTCATTACATAGACATTTATATAGACAACAGACCATTCATGGCCAAATATTTAGTTCCAAGAAGTTAGAACAATCTCACTATATAATGTGCATAAGCAAGAAGATATAGTTCTACATGATGCATTCCATTTAGATCTTTGTGCAGTCCTTTGTTCCAACAAATTGATCCTTCTTATTAGCAAAGAGTTAGCTCTTTTACAAAATAGTCTGGCATTGTTTTCACTAGCCAAAAAGTCATTTCTATGGTGCTATGCACCCCTTTTTTTTACTATCTATATGTGTCACCCAGTGACCTTCCCTCTTCCCTAACCGTAGATATTCCCAATATTCTTATTCGCTTAACCTGGGAGAGGTCCAATGGTTTCACAAAAAGAAAAATAAATTTATGTAGGCCTTGCCTTGCTGGAAATACACGCAGCCTATGCGTTAGATTCTCAAGCACCAGTCATGTTGCTACACCTCCACATGTTTTGTATCTTAGTGATTAATCCCCTGCTTCTGAATCCATCTCATGCTTCCTATATTCGAATTTGGTGAGCAATAATACCTGTGATATATAAAGATGACATAATGAGAGATATATGTGATCTAGAAACAACAACAATTAATAGTATTTTCAATTTAATGATATGTATCGCTTACTAAACAGAAACAAGATGATGACCAACACCCTATACACAAGAAATTTTATCTAATTTAAGCTTCGAGAGGAGAATTTCTCATTTTCCCCAATGGTTCACAGTGAAAAACCCAAACAGAGCCTAAACGGCTCAGATAGTCTCAAGAGATGAATCAGGTTTGATTTGAACCATTAGATCATGCGGGACTTGCACACTCTCTAAAATTTTGTTGAGTTCTGGAAAATTAAACCGACAACACTTTGAGCTAGTGGAATTTTTCTCAGCCATGGATCTAGATCAAGGATTGATCTAGGCCGTTGAAACCTGCACCTTGTACCAAATTCCACAAATCTAGAATTTTTTTTGTCCATGCATGTTGGATCAGCAGAATTCATCCCCTAGATTTTTCTTATTCCCCATCAATCTCAACCATTGAAAATGCATCCCTTTAACCAATTCCGCATATCTGGAAAGTCATTTGGTTCATGCAAGTTGAACCAGTGGAATCCACCTCAGTCATAGATCTTTGTTAGATGAAATATGCTCCATTCATTTCATATATCCTTTGATGCTATTTTACAGGTCTTCTGATCTTCATATTCCTTGCACCTTCACCCATCGAAATTTATGCTAGCCATGGATCTGCACTTGCTTAGATATCAATCGTTGGAATATGAGGATATTTAAACCATCACGCTCCAAAAAGTGACTTTTGCACCTGCAATTTTTGAGCACAATATTCAATGAGGAGAAGATGCGCCATTTACGCACTTTCTCATCGTGCAAGTGCTCCTCGACTTTGAGTGTGTAGGTTCGCCCAATGAAATCAATATCCATAGTAGATATTCAACTGCGATTAATCTCAACCATCCAAAATCATGGTCATTAAGATGTTTGGGTCCTACAGGATTTCATGGATGGAGAAACTTGATTACCCCATGCTTTTTTTTTTGTTTTTCGCACCTTCAATCCTATATGTAATCTTTCTGATCCATTGATCTGAGATCAATCTATGGGCTATGAAAAATGACAAGCAAGATTCTAACTTTTCATAACCAAATTCTGCATCTTCCTCTTTCCAATTTCCTCCATTCTGATCCTTCCCAAAACATTGATTTTGCAGAATCTTTCTGAACCGTCGATCTCGAACTACGAAAAGAGGAAATTGGATTTATCATTTTTCACAACCGAGTTTTTTGTATTTTCCGCTCTTTTGCTTTATCCTTTTCCACTTTTCCGCTTCCTCTTTTCTTTGCGGGAGCTTTTCAAAAAATAGAAATCGAAAAGTGGGATGCCAAATTTTTTTGAAATCAAACTTTGGATTTTATGCTTCCTCTTTGTCACTCCCTCTTTTTCTCTTTTCTGTTTCCGCAGATTGCGAAAAGTGGACATCGGGTTCTCCAACATTTTGAATTTTAAATTTAAACTTTTTTCATCCACCTTTCCTCTTCCACCCTTTCGGAAAGAGGAACTCATAAATAGGGTCTCCAACCTTTTCGATGTTAAACTTTACCTTTCTTCTTTTCTCTTTTCTGTTTCCGCAGATTACGAAAGGCGGAAATCGAAAGGCGGGTTCGTCCTTTTTCACGAGGTTAACTTTGATCTTTCTGCTTCCACTTTTCTGATTCTCCTTTTCCTGATGGTTGATATTTGTGGGTTCATCCTTAATCCTTGATTTGAAATTGAAAGCAGATCTTTTTATATAAGGCATGTTTCCAAAGTCGTTCTTAAGGATTTTTACCAAATTGACACTTCAGGCTTAGGAAAACTTATGATAAACCTTCTAGGAAAGACTAGGTATGCAAGGAGGGATTATCTGAGTTGGGAAAAAGGTGTAAGTGTGCTTTTAAAATAAAAAATGGAGGGAGGGGCCCTAAAATGTAAAAAAAAATGGGGAAGCAGTTGCATCAGCAATACATTCCAAGTGTCCTCAAGGAGGTCTTCTGTTCAAACTGAGATTGATGCCATTGTTTTCCATCCTTGTGCTCAACTCCTCAAGAAAAACTAAATATTTAATATGAATGATGATGATATATTACAAATTGAGTGTGATATATATAATAATCGTAAAGGTGCTTTGGATACCATCCATGAAAGGATGTGTCCTTTTAGAAGAGTTTACTAATAACTATTTACGTGTTATTAATATTTAGCATTTATATATTTTATTTATTTACATTCATTCTTATATTTTATTTATATTATATAATTAATGTATATTTATATTTATGACACAAGATCTACGTAGGCTTAATTTTGATGGACAAATTTTATCTCCTTCACAACCTGAGATCTGATATCATGTTGAAATTTTTGTGCAAATTTGTTGAGATTTGATCTTTAATTCTTTAAGTGCAAAAATACTAAATACTGAAACAATAAACCATTCAATCACATAAAACACATTCAATCATAACACAAGATATACCTTGGGGAAAACCCTCAAAACAATGTGGATAAAAAATCCAAACAAATATTCTAATTGTAATTATGATAGATAACAGAGGATGTCTTCTTTTACAATAGTACATTACTTTTAGAAGATAAGATATCACAAAACATCTTTATTGTAGATATGAAGCAATAGAGAAGAGATATCAATCGAATAAAATTTCCAATGAGTTCAATACAATAAATAGCATGTCAAACTATTTCCATGCAAGGAATAGTCAATTACTGCATGGGAATTATCCTCCCATGCAAACTATGGTGAATTTCCTTCTTCAACACTTGTTGTGTACCTCTGTTTCTTCGTCATGTAAAATCAATGCACAATGTCTTTCTTCTCTGAAACTAAATCATGCATGACTGACTTTAGAATGAAATTTCCTCTTTGCTAACTATAGGATCACTTAGTTAAAATTCTAACTTAAGTGTCTTCATGCAATAGGTATAACTTATGTGTTGTCTTTTATTTTAAGTGTTGTGTTTTAGTTTAACTAAAGTATCGTCATGAAAAACACTTTAGTTAACTAATTCCTTTTATTAACACTTTAGTTAACATATTCTTAATTGAAATCATATTGATTGATTTATGAAGTGATCATTGAGCTCTCCTTTAATTAATTGATTGCATACATTAATATTTTAATTTATGCTTTAACTAAAGCTTTGATTGAGGCATACATAATTAACTAAAGTTTTATCAATCCGAGTTCACTTTAATTAGCTGAGGTGTCTTCATTGGAAATTTTGAATTTCTTTTATTATCTATGGATTTATATTTATCTCTTATCATTTACTGCATGGTCAATATGTGCTAGCTTTAATTATCTATCATATCGGATTATACTAAGAATATTGTATCAGATGGCGTGATCATATTATATTACCCCAGAAGAAATGATCATATGCTAACGTAATTCACTCTAAAGGTAGCCATTCTCTAAAGGAGACTTAATAGCAACTGGTGACCATGGTTATTAATACATCACACAACATTATATTCTTCAACATGAAAAGCATTACCTCTATAAGGGAGGTCCATCCCATGGGTACTTTTATATTGAAGGTCCACATGAGAAACTTGACTTGATACACAAGTTTGGAACCGTGTCCAACATGACTTTACAACATCACCACTTTGATTATTCAAAACATTCACCTCTATATGGGAGGAATAACCTTTATACAAAAGGCTTAGTCTTTCTTGAGTCCAACTCAAGAATCCACTCCAAGTACCTAAGTCCAACTCAGGGTTCCTTTATACGAGGGGACCTATTCTTGGTTGCATAATATTTTCTTGGAGAATGACTCATGATGTTGTACATTTAACAAAAGCAATAGCCTAATGTACTATTTTAGTACAAAATACTTCCACCCCAATAGGAGTTTGGAATAACCAAGTAACATTACCCCACCATTGGAGTTATATCGGATTCCATAAGAAATAATACCTTGAATGTATCTAAGAACATGCTTCGCAACAACCCAATGTCTATGTCTTGGCTCAAACATGAACTGACTCAAGATACTCACAACATAACATATATCAGGTCTTGAATGTATCAAGTACATCATGGAACCAATGAGTTGTCTATACAAAGTAGGATCTACTCGATCTGATCCAGAATCTGACTCATGCAGTTTCATAAAATTAGAAACCACCTATGTAGTCATGGATTTGCAATCAATCAGACCAAACATTTGTAACACATAAATTGTGTGCTTTCCATGCGAAATGAAAATCTCATTTTTCCTTTTCCAAACTCCAAGATAAAAAATAGTAGTGCATAAGACCCAAGTATTTCGTTTCAAACTCAGGAGAGAGCTCCCTCTTTGAACTAAACTATCTTCATGTTCCTCTACATTAAGGAACAAAGCATCAACATAGAGAACCAATATTAGAGGTTGGTTCTTCACAATCTTGAAGTACAGGTTTGGATGAAATTCACTCTTAAAGAATCCCAATCTTTGAATATAGATATCAATTCTCAAATACCAAGCCCTCAGGGATTTCTTAAGCCCATACAAGGATTCCTTTAGTTTGCAAACATGATACTCATTCCCATGAACTACAAACCCCTTAGTTTTTTGTATGTAAACATCTTCATCAACCTCACCATTTAGGAAGGTAGCCTTCACATCTACCTGGTGAAGATTCCATCATAGAATAGAGAAAAGTGAAAACATAGCTTGAATAGTGGTGTATTTGGCTGTGGGAGTGAATGTCTCGTCATAGTTTATGCCTTCTTTATGTCAGAAACCATATGATACAAATTTGGACTTATACTTTTCAATATTGCCATTAGTATCATGTTTTATCTTATAAATCCATTTGGAAGTTACTATGGACTTCCCTTCAGGTTTAGGAACAAATTCCAAAACATCATAATAGATCTATATTCCTCCACCATGGCTTCTTTCCATACTTGTTTCTTTAGCAACTTCTTCATAGGTGGAAGGTTTTGAATCACTGATGTGACTCATCTGTGAAACATACCCTAAATAGATTTTAGGTCTCTTTCACACTCTATATGAGCCTAATGGTTCTCCATGCATGTATGCATCTTGTAGAATATATCAACAGCCTGCAAATCTCCTCTTAGTAGGAGGTTCTACTAGTTCTTTAGGAGCTAGGGAATTTGAAGAATCTTTTGTCTACTCCCTCTCAACATATGAATGGAGATAAATAGAATCTAGATCCTCCATAGTTATCCTCTTCATGAATAACAAATGAAAATATTCAATGTGTCCATCATCTATATTTTCACTAGCGAAAACTTCTTCAGGAATCTTCTCTCCTAGAAAAGTATGCGAGCTTCTATTCTAGGTATATAAAAAAATATTGGAGTCTTTTTCCTTTAAGGAGGTAGGAATATATTGATAAAAAATCATAGATTTTGTAGATTCAATAATGAATTTATTTTAGCTACTCCATCTATCACAGAAGTCATCTTGCTAATTGATCTTCTCCTAGAAGCTTCCCACTTTAGAGCATCATGCTCTCCTTTGAATACTAAATAAACATAATTACTTTACATTCTTCTCTTGTAGGCCATATCATATGGTATTTCCATACAAGTCAAATTCTATCAAATTATTAACAACATTGCATGATCATGAAATTAAAGTATATTATGAATATTTTAATGCAATGGAAATAATTCACGCAGTTTATGCAAACATTTTAACCAATGCTTCAACAAAAACTCGATCCATATCTCATGGAATTATATGTAGCACTAGAGGTTACTCACTCAATCATAACATGTACTATATGATCTTATCGTTCGTAAATAAAATAAAAATATAACATATGCTCGTCATGTTACACTATAACATACATCCCGATTCTAGGAATATAGATCTACATATAATTCTAATGAAAAATATATATTCAAAAAAATTCGTATTTGATTTATAAGAGCAATTGATAGTCAAATACAAATACTTATCTTTTATTGTTTTCACTGGATCCCTCTTGATATTTGCTTCCTTGTGGAGATTACTGGAGTCCCTAGGTCTTCATACATCACCAATGATAATATTTCATCTAGATATTATGCAATCATTGGTGCACTAAAGGAAAACCTCTTTTCAACAGTCATCATATTCTGCATTAGATGAATTCTTTCTTGTAGGTAAATCTTTTGCAACAGTAGAAGCATGAAACATACCTTTGAACTTTCTTCTTTTCTTTGCTTGGAACTCTCTGGCATAATGACCCTTCTTATTGCAATTGACTCGCATTTGATCTTTGAATTATCAAAGTCCTTATTGAATACTTTTTCCTTTTGATGATAAAACTTCTTATTAGAGAAATATTTCTTCACTGTCTTCATCCTTACTATGAGAGAAGGGTTCTCATCATTGTAGGAATTATTCTTGCTTTGGATTCTCCCACTAATACATTTGTTCATATTTTTCCACGAAATATTTCCACGTTTTGAAAATTTGTGGATTAATACTTCATTTTTTTTATCATGGAGGAAAAATCATGGCAATATCGATGTTTTTTAATTTTCGACGAACTTTCATCTCTATATCGATGATATATGGCTATCTTTAATTTAACATTATTATTTATTTAAATCTTATTTGAAAGGGGGTCCATTTGGGACCTCATCGCGGGATATAAAATGAACTTATTTTGACTTACATATTGCCATTTGAAGTACATTCTATAGATTCGGCAGGATCACTTTGACTTGCCGAGCATACTACCTTTGGCGAAAGCCTTCAAATGCAAGAAGCAAATACTTAAATTATTGGATTTATGGCAGAGCAGGGTAGGCTATATAACGATAGGAGATATAATTTTTTATGGACACAGATCGGAGCAGGAAATTAAGAAAAGGAGTCACTTGGACAGGAATTCCACAAAATATTTAGCATACTCTCATATATAATGAATGCACCTACAGAAAACTAATACAATTAATCCTTTAAACTACTAGTAGAAATCAGACCCTCCAAACAAATGCCAGCTTTCAATGGATCTTGGTGGTTTACGTGCGGGGAAGTAAGCATGCATCCTTTTTTGGCAATAAAGAGTTTTTTATTTCCATGTCTTAGGAGGCCGACCTCATCACCAATTTATTTTTGTCATCATTAACCAAAAATTATTTAATTTTCCACGTCATCATCATTTTAATTTTATTTTTTATTCCAAGAATTGGCCTTCTCTTATGCCCGCATACCCTTCTTCAACTACCCGTATGGGGGTCTTTGATCTTCCAATATGTATTCCTGCACTGTCCATCTTCAAGGTGCCTATAGGTGATGTATTTAGATGCCCACAAGGGATATCTAGATTACTGCAGATAGGGTTTAAAGATGCCTGCAACTCCTCATTTGAGCCATCAAAGATGCCCACAACTCCCATAAATTCACGCAGCAAGTCCTTCCTTATGCCCATAGCTCACACCAGGATGCCTGTAGGTGGCCATAAGGGATTCCCATAGGTGGTTTTGAAAAGATGCCCGCAATAGTTTCTATCATGCCCATGGTGCTAAAAATATGCCCACAATAGTTTCTCTCATGCCTGCAATTTTCCTCATTTAGCATTCCCATGTGATCTTCTGGAGATGCCCGCAATATTTTCCTTTTCCACTATTTTATCATGCCCGTAGCCATCTCTGTCATCACGTTTGCTTGTCTATTGTCATGTCACCATCTCCTTGTCATCTTTGCACCAACATATTTGTCTTTCCCAAATCATCTTCAAATGAACACAAAATGGGTCATTTGACTCTCTACATGTTCCATGCTTGTCATGATTGCTTGTCAATGTCATTATGCAGCATGTCCTTAGTCATCTATGTCCTTCATGTCTTGTTCCAATTACACCTTTTCGTTTCATCATGCTTAGACACCTCTTCGAATATCTGTTTGTTATTTATTGTTTTAATGAAATAATCAATTAAAACTTCTTCTAAACACTGCATCTCTCCAATAGTAAGATGTGTCTCTTCAAAACTCTATCTTAATTATTTTTATTAAATTTCTATTTATTTTTTGAAATACTTTGTTGTAGCTTGTTATTTAATAAACTCTGTTTATTATTTTTCACTAACTTTGCAAGTCCATATTTTGCATTTATGACCATAATAATGCAAACTGAAAGTATGCCTAGATAGCCACCTCAACAAGGATCAGATCCATGTCACATTTTTAACTTTCCATATATGACCATAATAATGCAAAACGAAAGTATGCCTGGATAGCCACCTCAACAAGGATCAGATCCATGTCACATTTTGAACTTTTTGATACACACGCATTATCTGGAGATCATTTGAAAATAGGCTTCCAAACTGTTTAATTTAACACTTGGACAAAATTGTTTTTAACTTATAAAAACAATTTTTCTTCTACTTTGGCATATTGATTTATCCATGATGTGATCACCATAAGGAAACCTACAAGCATGGCTAGATAGCCATTTCAACAATGAACAAGACCATACCACAAGATAAATCTGTTGACACACACACAACCTCTGGAAAGCATTTCAAAATAGATTCTCAACCTCTTTTGAACATCAAAACATATTTCTTCCCATTTTGGCAGACTCCTATTTCTCATGTGTGAACACTCTATGGAGACATGAAATTAGGAGCAGATGGAAAGCTTACCAAAGAATGGATCCATGACATTTGATAAATTTACTTGCACAAAAATAGCCCTTGGTGGGCATTTCCAACTAACCTCTCAAACTCCTGTTTTTAACACTTGGTCAATTTTCTTTTGTTCTCACTATGCAAAATATTATTTATATTATTTTTGGCAGATTGATATTTTGCATATCAGACCATCATAAGACAACCTGAAGGTATGGATGGATATTCAGTTCACCAAAGAACATGACTATGCTACCTGATTAATTTTATCATCAAAATAACCCCTTCTTGCGGGAACTTCAAAATTCATTTTCAATTTCCTGAATCTAACACAACCAATTTTCTTGTGTTCTTAAAATGTAAAATAATATTTTTCTTACTTTTGGCCGATTTATATCTTTGTCATACAAAATTCCACAGGATAACTGAGACCATGGCTAGATGCACCCATCAACAAGCTATAGCCTAACACTTTCATATTATTTTTATCGTCGTCATATGACATAGGGAAGGCATTTCCTTGAGGCCACTGAGGCAGTTTTGCCAGTACTGGAATAGTGCAAAACAACCTGAAACTCTCTTTTGGCAGACCATTATCTTTGTCATCAAACATATTTTATGAGAACTTAAACCATGGTGAGGTAGCCTCTTCAGCAAGCTGTAGGATGTTAGCTTTAGATAATTTTTATCATACATCTAGAATTTTCCCAAGGCCACATGAGCCAGTTTTTCCAACACAGACAATTTTCTTTCTCTGGTCCAATCTGCCTAAAACACTATTTTGGCAGGTTCATAACTTCTTCCTTAGCTACTTACAAGACAATCTGAAGACATGGTCAGGTAGGCCAAATATCAATCTACAAGACCCCCATATGGTGCGGGCATTTTCTTCTACACACAATTTGTAGCGAGCATTTCTTAAGGCTACCTGAGCTAGTTTTCCAACACTTATTATTTTCAGGACTTTCTCCAAAATATATTCTAAAACCTCATTTTGGCATATTCAACTTTTTCTTCATACATTCTTAAGGAGAAATAATAGCCACCTCAACAAGGATTAGATCCATGTCACCTTTTGAACTTTTTGATACACACGCATTATCTAGAGATTATTTGAAAATAGGCTTCCAAACTGTTTAATTTAACACTTGGACAAAATTGTTTTTAACTTGTAAAAACAAATTTTCTTCTACTTTAGCAGATTGATTTCTCCCTCATTTGATGACCATAAGGAAACCTACAAGCATGGATAGATTTCCATTTCAACAATGAACAAGACCATATCACAAGATAAATCTGTTGACACACACACAATGTCTGGCAAGCATTTCAAAAGAGCTTCTCAACCTCTTTTGAACATCAAAACATATTTCTTCCCATTTTGGCAGACTCCTATTTCACACGTGTGAACACTCTATGGAGACCTGAAGTCAAGAGCATATGGACAACTTACCAAAGAATGGATCCATGACATTTGACAAATTTACTTTCACAAAGACAGCCCTTGGCGGGAATTTCCAACTGACCTCTCAAACTCCTGTTTTTAACACTTAGTCAATTTTATTTTGTTCTCACTATGCAAAATATTATTTTTCCTATTTTTGTCAGATTGATATTTTGCATATGAGACCATCATAAGACAACCTGAAGGTATCGCTGGATAGTTAGTTCACCAAGGAAAATGACTATGCTACCTGATGAATTTTATCATCAAAATAAACCCTCCTTGTGGGCATTTCAAAATGCCTTTTCAATTTCCTGAATCTAACACAACCAATTTTCTTGTGTTCTTAAAATGCAAAATAATATTTTTCTTACTTTTGGTCGATTTATATCTTTGTCGTAAAACACTCCACATGATAACTGAGACATTGGTTAGATGCACCCATCAACAAGATATATCCTAACACTTTCATATTATTTTTCTCATCATCCTATGAGATAGGGCGAGCATTTCCCTGAGGCCACTGAGGCAATTTTACCAGTACTGGAATAGTACAAAATAACCTGAAACTATGTTTTGGCAGGCCATTATCTTTGTCATCAAACATATTCTTTGAGAACTGAGACCATGGTGAGATAGCCTCTTCAACAAGTTGTAGGATGATAGCTTCAAATAAATTTTATCATACACCTATAAGGTATGGTGGGCATTTTCCCAAGGCCACATGAGCTAGTTTTTCCAACAGTTGGACAGTTTTCTTAGTCTGGTCCAATCTGCCTAAAACACTATTTTGGCAAGTTCATAACTTCTTCCTCAGCTACTTCCAAGACAATCTGAAGACATGGTCAGGTAGGCCAAATATCAATATACAAGACCCCCATATGGTGCGGAAATTTTCTTCAACACATAATTTGTGGAAGGCATTTTCTTAAGGCTACATGAGCCAGTTTTCTAACACTTAGTCATTTTCAGGACTTTCTCCAAAATATATTTTGAAACCTCATTTTGGAAGATTGAAATTTTTCGTTAGGCATGCTTAAGGAGAAATAATATCCACCTCAACAAGGATCAAATCCATGCCACCTTTTGAACTTTTTGATACACACGCATTATCTGGATGTCATTTGAAAATAGGCTTCCAAACTATTTAATTTAACACTTGGACAAAATTGTTTTTAACTTGTAAAAACAAGTTTTCTTCTACTTTGGCAGATTGATTTCTCCCTCATGTGATCAACATAAGGAAACCTACAAGCATGGCTAGACAGCCATTTCAACAATGAACAAGACCATATCACAAGATAAATCTGTTGACACACACACAACCTCTGGAAAACATTTCAAAATAGCTTCTCAACCTCTTTTGAACATCAAAACATATTTCTTCCCATTTTGGTAGACTCCTATTTCACACGTGTGAACACTCTACGGAGACCTAAAGTTAGGAGCATATGGACAACTTACCAAAGAATGGATCCATGACATTTGATAAATTTACTTGCACAAAGACAACCATTGGTGGACATTTCCAACTGACCTCTGAAACTCCTGTTTTTAACACTTAGTCAATTTCTTTTGTTCTACTATGCAAAATATTATTTTTCCTATTTTTGGCAGATTGATATTTTGCATATGAGACCATCATAAGACAACTTGAAGGTATGGCTGGATAGTCAGTTCACCAAGGAACATGACTATGCTACCTGATGAATTTTATCATCAAAATAAACCCTCCTTACAGGCATTTCAAAATTCCTTTTCAATTTCCTGAATCTAACACAACCAATTTTCTTGTGTTCTTAAAATGCAAAATAATATTTTTCTTACTTTTGGTAGATTTATATCTTTGTCATAAAACACTCCATGGGATAATGGGGAGAATGGTTAGATGCACCCATCAACAAGCTATATCCTAACACTTTCATATTATTTTTCTCATCAATCTATGAGATAGGGTGGGAATTTCCCTGAGGCCACTGAGGCAGTTTTTCTAGTACTGGAATAGTGCAAAACAGCCTAAAACTCTATTTTGGCAAACCATTATCTTTGTCATCAAACATATTCTTTGAGAACTAATACCATGGTGAGATAGCCTCTTCAACAATATGTAGGATGATAGCTTCAGATAATTTTTATCATACACCTA
>LPNX010604034.1:48462-63462 GCA_001517045.1 Pseudotsuga menziesii | reverse complement strand
AATTGAATTGTATATGGTTACATGGCTAATGATATCTTGTATGCTAAAGTGCTACGAGATGACCTTGCTACTAATTCCATATATCTTGAATTTAATACATTGACTTGATATCATTTACATTTGCATATATAAGCACTAAATCAACTTAGTATGTCTTCTTCTGCTGCTATAAAATTGTCATAATTAGAACTGGCATATTGTATTACTGCTGCTATATTTATATGAGTCCTCATACTTGAATGGAAGGTTATTGGTTGGTTAAATATTGTGATTGAATTGTATATGGTTACACGGCTAATGATCTCTTGTATGCTAAAGTGCTACTGGATGACCTTGCTACTAATTCCATATATCTTGAATTGACTACATTGACTTGATATCATTTACATTTGCATCTATAAGCACTAAATCAACTTAGTATGTATTCTTCTTAATGGTTTGAATTTAACTCCAAGGTTACACGAACCGTGGGTGCGATCGAAATAAACCAAAGATTCCAATACAGATTCAACACTCATCCCAAAATCAGGAATCGGGGATTCAGAACCCTAACCCTAATTAGCCTTAATTATCCTATGTAAACAACTTTATATTAGTCAAAACGAGGTGGAAGAATCCGATGAATAATCCGAGAATTCGATTCGGAAGAATTCGATTTTGGTGCGGTTAGCCCTAGGGATGAATTTGGTAACTATGTTTAACTTCGTAGTTACAAATTGTAAGCGTAGGAAAGTGTTGTGATAGAAGAACACAATATTCCCCCTGTGGTTTTCCATTTCTTGTGTCCAATATGGCAGAATCTTCTACTAGGAGGAAAAGAAGAAACAATGAGGGCTACCTTGGAGTGCTTCCTAAGAAGAAACCCAATCCTAGACCTGCGGAGAAAAAATTCATGTTCAGGGTTTTGCTTCTTAATGGTTTGAATTTAACTCTGCAGTTGGAGGATGTTGTTGAAAATATCTTGGTTGCCGAGTTTGTAAGCATTGTTAAGAGAAAAGATAAGAAATAAATAATAGAAAAGGGGTCAAGAAAGATCCACTGGGGTCCCCAAGTCTATGTGGAAGATGCAATGGGAGAACGAATAAAGATGGAAACATCATATGCAATGATTCTCACAACAATCCCATGCTCATATCTCTGCAGGTTCATCCCTGAACTTCCTCCGCTAAACTATTTCTTTAGTTTTTTTTATAAGTCAACAAAAATGTGTTTATACATGCGCTACAAAAGCATTCCATGAGCTCCTCAAACTGAATTATATTCATTTAATAAGAAAAAAAGAAACAATGGCTAGCTGGAAGATAACATACATCTAGGTAATAGAAGACCGGTCTCCAACAGTACAACTCCTCCAAAAATTTTGATTGTTCTTCACTATTGGACACTCCTCCAAGCCTCCATGAATTCAAACAACAATAATTCCAAATACTCAAAAACATCTTACAGTAGAAGTATGAGGCAAATAGAGGGGCAGGGTGTCATCTTATGGCCTTGGGTTATGGTTAGAATAAGAACAATTTTTAAAATAAAAAATAAACATGTTATTTTGGAGTTTGCATTCTTGTCGGTGTCTTCCACAGCTGATTCGGCTAACTCGGGTTGCAACTCGATCAACTCGGCCCACTTAGCCAACTCGAACCCTAACTCGGCTGACTTGGACCCAACTCGGTCGACTAAGTATAAAATCGGCCACCCGAGCCAAGTTGCAGGCCTAGTCAACTCGGCTGGGGGTCAACTCAGCCAAATCATCCAACTTGGACTCGAAGTCGGCTGGTTTTTAAAACATTGGTTTGACAGGATGGTGGTATTAACAGTGTCCACACATTTCCAACAAAAACCTATTTATATGTGTATTTAATATATTTTTGTCTTAAACTTTAAAATTTGTGTGTTGTTTTCATTTTAATACAATGGTTAAAGAAATCTTGTTGAATACAAACACAAGTTTCCACATCAGTGAGGCAACAATATTGTAATATAGCATTTAAATGCGAGTTGATATTCTGGTGGAAAATGTGTCTTGGATAGATTGATTGTTGATTTCCTTCACAGGACATGTGGAATGTGACTCCAAAACCACATATCTTGGTGGAATTACCCCAAGAACACACTTTCCAGACAACATTAGTTGATTTAATTGTATACCCATTTTTATTTCATAGAGTATTTTGATATTTTGTATGCCTAGCAAAATGACCACTTGTGTAAAGGTCTAGGAATGGATTATTTATTTAATTTATAAATTTAATTTCCATCCAACACAGTGGTTTTATGTTTATTAGGACAACTCTTTGCAAGCGATATGGGTTCGATGGACCTGGTGAAAGGCGATTGATAAGGTAAGGGTTCTTTTATTTCCTACATTCTCCCTAGGCATTAATATTTTATATGGCTTGCTTGTACCTATCGTATAATATAACTTTTCTATTTTCATTTCTAGCCTCTTCATCATGCTTCTTATCCAATGTTTGTATAGAAACATAAAAATATCAAACTTAACTATCTTTGTTGTGTTCTTGTTGTGCCATTCCCTACTTTTAGCACTCTTATGTTCTCTCTATGCATTTCCCACCTCTGTTTTTTAACACTTTCCCTCTATCAAAACTGTTTGTTTTCAGCTTTTGGCTCCATTTCTTCATCACTTCTTTAAGTTACTATTCAAAATTGTGTTTTATTTTTCATTTTCTACCAAAATATTGGAATTTTTTTTCTTGTTTATTTTATACCAAACCAATATATTGCACGAGAAGCTTTTTTTGGGTGCAAATGGATGTTCTTTTCCTATCGTCCAAGCTTCTTCCAACCTTCTCATGGGGAAGAGGAGTCTCAAGTTTTAAAACCTAGTAAGGCCAATTATCCTTTATCCTCCATCTGTGAAGCTACAAATATCTAATGCCTAGCTTAGGATTTTCCTATTGAAGATTTCTGAAGTGGATCTAGTTATGAAGGAGCAGATTGGGTTTGAACAATTCAACCCTATATACTTTTTAATCACTAAAGCCTCCATGATATCCTCAATTGACCTCATCTGCCTAACTTGGATTTGTTAGGCACTAATCACAACTTTTATGCCATTTTAAATCTTAATTCATATTTCATTTTATGTTTTATAAGCTATGAAAATTTCTGTCATTTACATGTATTAAACTCATACCTAAAACATCAAATCGCATGGTAGGTTTGCCCCAGTTTGTGGATGGGAATTACCTTCTGGAAATCTGCTTTGCAGCGCTAATTAAATCTGGTCTAAAATAGAATTAAAAGGTTGATTTGCAGGGTTGAAAACTTGAGATTAATAAGTGAAATTCCTAGATCTTCCCTAGTTTTAGCCTCATGTGCACCTTATTTCAAATCTAACTAACGGTTTTATAAAACATTCTGCTGTCACAAATCTTGGTTACTGGTTGGAAAAGACATATCATTTTCAATGTAGCAGCATTTAATCTATTAATTCAAATCTCAAATTTGAGGATATTTTCACATATACACTAATAAATTCTGAAACCATGATTCTTCACTACCAAAATCCCTTGTAGCATCAACCGGTCCATTGATCGTATCAATCCATTTAACATTTTATTCTAGAACTAGATCTTGTAATTGCAAATAATGTATCTCAATAGAAGCTAGAGCCTAGAACCTACTACCTTTATAGGAAAGATACGGTGTTAACACTTTCCATTGCAGATAACATTGTAATACCTGCAACATCTATGATATATCCCACTTGAATGGTGGTAGAGAGACTTATTGTAATTTTTAGTTTCTGTTATTTTATGCTTGGTTTTTCTTTTTGTCATTGTTCTTTTCTATCACCTTTCTATCTGCCTAATAAAAACTTTGGAAGTTCATAGGATGCACATTGGACCCAGATGAAACCATACAATTTTCATATGCACAGAGAGTGTGAATAAGACCATTATGTAAGGACCCTATTTGGTTGTGATGAATAAGTATGGAAATATTGCAAGTAATTAGAAACCAACATGGAAATGTGTACATCAGAACAATCATACAATAGATGCTATGTTTCGAATAAGTGCTTACAAAATTTAATCTAGGAATTAAATCATGCCACTAGAAATAATTGAATTGGATAAGTTATCTAAGGTATTGATTTATCGACTGTTGATTCTTGAAGTGTATTTGTGGATTTTCTTGTCCATCGACACAAAAACTCCATGAGACTGCACATCAATCACAAGCACTTATTGAATATCCAAAATTGTGGAAAGGAATGTGCCTTTCCACGGTTTATATTTTTTTTTTAAACCTCCAGGTTTCATCGCAATATCAATAAACTTTTGTCGCGGGTATTACAAAACTATCGAAACCCTAGCTGCCTTTCCACGAATATCGTTGCTATAGAGATGCAATTTCAAGGAAAAATTACCGTTCAACTTGCATATTTTGTCGATAGAGGTTGGTTTTCCATGGTTTTGCATGGAAGAAATTTCTGTTCAAATTCTAGACTTTGTTGATAGAGATACAAACGTTCATCAAAAGTGTTCCACATTTTTTTGTGGAAACAACATTTTGCCAAGCAGTTTTTGGCCATATTTTCATCATTATAGGGACGACAAGTTTGTCAATATAGTGATGAAACGTAGAAAATGAATTGAAAAAATCAATTTCAAGGCCACCGTATAGAAGACACGTGGCAGCTAGTTTTCGTCTCTATATCGAGGGCTTATAAAGTTCGTCGTTATAGAGACGAAATAAGTGCCACGAAACATCACGACCGTTATTGTCGCAATTGAGATGAAGAAACATGGAAATAACAACAAAAAACCTATTAGTGTTCCTTGTTCTTGGAGGACATCATGCCACATACTCTCAAATTTGGTTGTACATCGAACATTTACGACAACCAGGAATGGATCCCATGAATATGGGAGACCATCGATAACGGTCTTAATGACATCATCATAATCCACCAGTACTCCAATTCTAGTGAGTTTATCTTTTACTTCAAAGATAGTTTTCAACAAGGAGGCCACTATCTTGTACTTCTCCATATTCAGATTCTGAAGCTTGTTCTTTAATGTCCTCTTTTGACTCATATCCTTCTTCTCATAAACATTTGTCAAAGTATCAAAGAATTCCTTTGTGGTATTCAATGGAGTGATCACCAAAATCAAGTTTTCTTTCATTGAATCATAGAAGATCCGCTTAGCTTTGGCTTGGTTATTATTGTAATTTATGAGACCTACATTAGTAGTGGGCTATTACACCACATTATCTATGTATCCATCAAGGTCATGCTCTTCCAGGATGTTTAGAATCTTGACCTTCCAAGTGTTTAATTTTGAGGTGCCTTCAATTTGGTCTTTAGGTCTTACTAAGATAAATTCCATTGATATTCAGGTATTATGCTCAAATTCTCACTCAGGATAAACATAGGATCAATATTGTTTTTAAAACTTATCTCCTTCACGCCTTGAGCTTTGATACCATGTTAAGTTTTGTTGAAATATGTTGACATTTGATATTTCATCTTTAATTGCAGAAATATCGAGTACTTGAAATCAATGAACCATTCATACAAATAATAATTCACACATAATCATTCATAGATAAAACCACATGTATCCTTGGGGAAACCCTAAAAAAATGAGAGTGAAGAACCCCATAACATATCCTTAGTATAATAATGATATATAGTAGAGAATGCCACTTACAATTGCAAATTACTTTCAACACCCTAGGTGCAAGATAAGAGAGAACTCAAAACACCCCCGGTGTAATCACTAGTCAAGATAGAATAGAGAATGAATGGATGATCCAACTGTATGCTCTGCACACAATTCAATTCGCACTTTCTACACTAGTGCACCTAGTGCACAAGTCAATTTTACCTTTCTGCACTATTGCACAAACTCAACACACTAATTCACACTTTGATGCAGGAGCATCGAGACAAAGTCCTATGTTTGTTGAATAAGTAGTCAATGTTATCCTTGCATTTCCATGTAATCAATTATAGAAGGATAGGGTTAGTTGCTAGGAATAATTTTGATTGTAATAACTAGCAATTTTCCATTGTTTTCCTCGAATCTTGCAAGAGGCTGCTTGAGGATAAGTTAGTTAAAGATTTCCTTTCTTGCAGGTTCAAATCTTTCTATTCGGATCTTACAGGTTGATGAAGCTCTGTTTAAATGTAATTGATCTAGTGTATAAGTATGCATAGGGGAATGATAATAGAGATTATGTAAGTGTGTTGTTTAATTGAATTTTTTTTTCAAATCTATACATGTGCGTTCGTATATTTGATGTCTTCTTTCAATAACCAGAAACATGGTTTTAAGCTGTCTATGTTTCTGTATGTATGTGATTCGATGGATCAGTAAAATATTGAAGAATTCCAAATAGTGTAGATGTTTTTTTGCACAATGAATTGATCATTCCATGGATTAATTCACCGTCTTACAGTCTGAGTCAAGAATCTATGAAATTCAGCAGATCAACGATTGTGGTTGATTTCCACAAAGGAAAAGTGAATTCCCGCTAGTGTTAAGGTGAGATCGGCATTAGATATCAGATCAATGGTCACGAAGGAGCTCACAAAGGATCGACAGCTCATAAGAACTACGAAAAAGGAAGACCAGAAGGAAAATTGTGGGAGCCCATCTTTGGAAAAGTGGCAAGGAGGATCCGCAATCCACAATCCAAGTGCAGAAAGGACCATTGTGGCCACAAATTTGCGGAAGTCTGTTAGTTTTTGAAAACTAAATAATTGTGAACCCACAATATGCAATCCACATTTGTGGAAAAGGGTCTTTTGGAAAGGGTTTTAGGATTATTAATCCTCCCTTGACCATACTATCTATTACATTATTTATCCTAACTTAGGAACCTTAATTAATTATTTGGGTCCACTATCACAATTGGGTCCACTTAGCTTAATGGGGCCACATGTACCAGTCACTGGAGTGTGGAGAACACTGCTAGAGGCTAATTGCCACTTACTTCATGTGCATGCATCAGTTTGGGTGCCTCCTAGACCAATCCCTACATTTTAGGAGCCACTACGAATCCCTACACCAACCTACTTCAGTTAGTTGGAGTTAGTACTAGTTAGTCTTAGTTAGCCCCTAGTTACTTTCAGTTAGTTGGCAATAAGTTAGCTAGCATATGCCTTGCATGGATAATGCATGGCTACATGTGGAGTAGGCGCCTTTTCCCACCTACCAAACTCAGTTGCACTTAGTTAACGAGATGTCACTAATTGTTTGAGTTGTTGGACATCTGGGAGTTGATATGTTCAACTCCGATATTGATTGAGAGACCATGAGTTAGAGATTCAATTAGCTAAAGTCATATCTACTTGGTAGATTCGAATTTCTCCCTAATGCGTTCGAATTCTTCCTATTTGTAACCTATTGTAACACCGGATTTATTATTGTGAATGATACTATAAATTCCTGGGAAATACTTGTCTATTTCCTGTGTGGTTTGTTTTTTTTAGTTTGTATCTTCATTCTCCATCTATTTGCTGCAAACATTATTAGAACTATCTACTTGTAGATATAAATGGAATTCAAATTCTAATATGGTATCAGATCCTTCTCAGGAAGGTTTCATGCTTGTTTCTCCCCATCGAACATCAGAAGCAATTGGGTTTCCACAGAAGTCCCCTATGATGATTTGCTAGCTCTAGATTTATTCATAGCAACAGAGAGAGCGTGACGGACCCTGGAAACATGTTTATGTTGAGAGGAAAAACATGAT
Organism: Pseudotsuga menziesii; assembly: GCA_001517045.1. Lineage (NCBI taxonomy): Eukaryota > Viridiplantae > Streptophyta > Pinopsida > Pinales > Pinaceae > Pseudotsuga > Pseudotsuga menziesii. Next base: position 55,731 of record LPNX010604034.1, on the reverse strand, counting down.
TCTAATAGTTCATATGTTTTAGTGTGTTATTGCAGTGAAATTGACAGGTGCTACATAGCTTGTGTGAAGTTTTGTAGTACTTCCAACCAGAGAAATTATGAGTTCTCAAACTCCTGAACCACGTATCCTCACAGCTTCCAATTATCTTGATTGGAGGATTGATATGCAGTTGGCCTTGCGCAAGCATGGCAACCACATGATCATACATGGATGGGATCCTAATCCTCCTAATTCGGTTAAACAAAACAAGTTTTTGAACTGTTGTAATGAAGCATTAGGGTACTTATGTACTTATATATCCAGAGATCTCCTCTTCCACCTAAAAGGCTTGAGGACTCCCAGAGAATCTTGGGAGAAGCTTGATAACTTGCTTAACAAGCAAGATGAGATTTGGGGATACATTCTGGAGAATGAGTTGGTATCTTTACATCCCAATAGTTTCGATACTATTGAGCAATTCTTTACTAAATTCAAGTCTCTGGTACTTTAATGGAGACAGTGTGGAATAGAGCGGAAGGATGAGCAGAATGTCCTTTCCATACTCAACAAACTAGGCTCTGAGTATTCTATATTTGTTTCCATATTTCATTCCAAGAGGAAAAGCTTTCCTGATTGGAAAATTCCTTCATTATATTCTTTTTTTGAGTCCTTAATCAAGGAGCAAGACAAGTTGATTTGAATGGGAGTCATCCAGACCTCTAAAGATCAAGCTCTCCTAGTTACTGACTCTTCCAAAGCACAAGAAAAGGGGAAATCAAAGAAGAAGGATCCAAAAGAAGCTGATTTGAATCCTAAATAGAATCAGCAAACTTCCGAAGGAGCCTCCAGCCCTAAGAAGAAAAAGAAAAAGTGTCCCTACTATATGAGGGGTTTTCATCTAGAAGACTTGTGCATGAAGAAGACCCTCGACCAGATGAAAGCTCTATGTGTACAGAAAAATATTTCCCTTCCACAAAGAGCAGTAATTTCAGATGATGAAGAGTATACTGAAGAAGATGAGATATGCTTACATGCAAGCCTCTCTTTGTCGAAGGCTTATGTGATAGATTCTGGAGCATCCAACCACATGGTTGCTTCTAGGGAATCCTTCATCACCTTCCCTCTATTAGGAGGACGTAGCAGTCATATGGGAGATGACTCTAAAATCCTATATGTTGAGAGAGGTTCAGATAAAATACAAAATGATGATTTCATGCCCTCTCCTACATAAAAAAAATTGTTGAAGATGAAGAAGAAGCATATTTTTCCCTACAGTCAATTTGAATGGAAGAAAGTCTCCTTGAAGTGACTCCTTCTCCTACTGCTCCAGAAGTGTATGAGATCTATGATATCTCACCTCACATGGCTGATCTAGAAGAAGACATTTGAATCTCTATTTGTGAATAAAATCACCCCTTCTATTCTTTCCAAAAATTCTCCAGTAATTCTTTAAATTTTGTGCATAGTTTACCGGTGACTGTTTCAAAAAGGGTACAAGAATTTGATTTCTCTATCTATAATGATTTTTCTGGTGTTCAAATAATGAATACTATTGATATTATGGAAATAATATCAGATTATAATATTTATCCATTCACTCTCATTAATCTAGAGCTTCCAGTAAATTCCTACAGGATTACATGCACCGAAAATCAGAATTTTGAAGAAGGGGAAAATTGCGCATCTACCATCTCGGTGGAGCAAAGTTTTTGATATGATATGGATCTATTTGTATCTGATTTATTTTATGATCTGGTAATATGTGATTCAAGTTTTAATATTCAAGAGGTTTCAGTATTTCTTGTAACTGGCTTCATTAATTTTGGTGTGACAAATCAAGCACCGCAAGTCTCCTTCAATTTTGTTGCTGAACATTCAATGTTAGTTCTTTCTTATGAATTTTATGATATCATATTTTGTGAATTATTGGATATTTCTAAATCTATATCAGATTATGGAGCTCAAGCATTCACTCTCCACAGTTCCAGGGCTTATCTACCTTTGGTCACATGCTCATCTCCTCACATAACTAGTAAAGAGGGAGACATTCTGCATCTTCCTAGATTCTTGCTTCTAACACTTGGGGATGATTTTACCACTCATGGTTTGATGCTCAAGGATGAAATATATCATATTCTTGGGTGTTCCTCACATGGTTCGAATTCCCAAGAACGTTTTCTCTCTCTTCAGTTGATTTCAGCTGCTCTACATGGGTCCAGTTTTCACCGTGCAACTGTTTATATTTCTGATTCAGTTGAGTGCATTGTTCTTCTTCCAAAGAGGAAGATTCCTCCAGAAAAAAATCATGTTTTTTGGATTCATGGTTTCACTTGCATAGAAGAACCAAGATACTGATGCAGCATAGTATCGGCAAAAAATTTCACAAGTTTTTTTTCAAAATTTGTATTTCTGCTTATTTTGAGGGGGGGGGGGGGTTCCCCTATTTCCTCGGTTGTATTAAGAAGCATTCTATCTTTTAGATTGTATTTGGGTGACCTATGGTCTTGTTACCAGGGCCCACAGTTTTCCAATTTAGGATTTAGGGGGGGTGTTAGGATTATTAATCCTCCCTTGACCATACTATCTATTAGATTATTTATCCTAAATTAGGAACCTTAATTAATTATTTGGGTCCACTAGTACAATTGGGTCCACTTGGATTAATGGGGCCACATGTACCAGTCACTGGAGTGTGGGGAACACTAATAGAGGTTAACTTCCACTTATTGCATGTGCATGCATTAGTTTGGGTGCCTCCTAGTGTACCAATCCCTACATTTTAGGAGCAACTAGGAGTCTCGGCAACAACCTACTTCAGTTAGTTGGAGTTAGTATAGTTAGTATTACTTATCCCCAGTTACTTTCAATTAGCTAACGCATTCCTTGCATGGATAATGCATGAAATGCATGTGGAGTAGGTGCCTTTTTGCACCTACCACACTCACTTGCACTAAGTTAACTAGTTGTCACTGATTATTTGTGTTGTTGGACATCTGGGAGTTGATCTGTTGGACTTCGATATTGATTGAGAGACCATGAGTTAGAGATTCAGTTAGATACAGTCAAATCCACTTGGTATATTCAAATTTCTCCCTAGTGCATTCGAATTATTCCTATTTGTAAATTATTGTAACATCAGATTTATTATTGTGAATGATACTGTAAATTCCTGAGCAATACTCGTATGTTTCTTGTGTAGTTTGTTTTGTTTAGTTTAGTTTGTATCTTCATTCTCCGTCTATTTTATGCAAACATCATTAGAAATATCTGCTTGAATATCTAAATGAAATTCAAATTCTAATAAAGGGTCGTGCGGAAAGGGCCTTGCGGAAAAGTTTTTACAGAGAACTCAATTACGAGAATTGAGTTGCAGAAAGACAAAGTTGCGGAAAGATAAATTTGAAGAAATATGTATTGCAGGAAGAAGTTTGTGGAACCAAGATTGTGGGAAATTGATTACAGAAGCATAGTTGTGGAATCCTTCTTGTGGGAGAAGATTTTGATTAGCATTTCAGTCTTAAGAAGACAACTTTAGGTCTTCTAGCTTTCATTCTCCATCAATTTTGGTATCAGAGCTTATTAGCACCTGAAGAAAGATGATGTCGAGGTGAGGAAGAGCACATGGAGTCCCTGTAGGATGTGTTTGATGTATACAAGATGTAGAGACATACACTCAAAGGAAATTCAGAGACATCTGAGCTAGGATGGAAGATATGGAGCGAAAGAATTAGAGAATACAGATACTAGTGATGAAGAAGAATCCTCTGAAGATGAGCAAGAGGAGGTTGTTGAAGAAGTCAAAGTATTGAAGATGATGGTGAAGGCTAGTAACCAACCCAAAGTTGAATTTCCCATGTATGAAGGCAATCTCAATGTTGAATAACTCATGGACTAGATCAATGCTTTAAGCAAGTATTTTGACTTTGAAGAAATTGAAGATTAAAAGAAGTTGAGATATGCAATGACCAGACTGAAATGGCATGCAACTATCTGGTGGGATGAACTTCAAATCCATAGAGAAAGAAGAGGTAAGTCAAAAATCCACTCTTGGGATAAAATGTTATATAAAATTAAAAGTCAATTTATGCCTAAGGATTATCAGTTGAATCTAATTAGACAACTACATAATCTTAAACAAAAAGGTATGATTGTTAAAGAATATACAGAAGAGTTCTTTAAGTTGAGTATTAGAGATGGAAAGACACAAGGGGACATTGAAAGAGTGGCCAGATATATAAATGGACTGATATTTGAAATACAATATGAGATTAGTTTTTTTAAATTGAATACTGTCGAAGATGCTTTTTAGGCATCCTAAAGGGTAGAAGAAAATCCACTAAGAAGACAGAACCAGAAGAATTGAGGGAGAGGTTCATCCACAGGATCTCCAAATAGAGGAGGTAAGTTTTAGACCTCTAAGGATGAGGTAGGAGGATCTAGTATCCGCACACCCCAAAGAGGAGGATTCATAGGAGGCAGAGGAAGAGGAAGAAATAGAGAAGTGAAATGCTATGCATGTAGATAAATTGGACACATGTCATGTGAGTGCCCAAGGAATAAACCTGCATCTCAGAGGAATGCAAAAACTATTGAGGCTTGTGAGGAGTCCATTGAATACGCATAGGTGAATATACCTCACGAGGAAGGATAATCTCTTATGCTGAAGAGATTTTTGGTAAAGACAGAGAAGAAAGTGCATGAACTAGCTCAGAGAAAGAGTATGTTCAGGACTAAATGCAAGTCACAAGGGAAGTGTTGTAAGATGTTATTGACAATAGTAGTACAGATAATTTGGTCTCCACTAAGATGGTAGAGAAGTTTGGATTGGAGAGGATGAAACATCCATCTCCTTATAAAGTGTCGTGGTTGTAGAACGGACATCAGCTCTTAGTGAATGAGCAGTGTAATGTGGAGTTTCAAATTGGTACTTATAAAGATATGGTATTATGTGATATAATTCCTATGGATATGTGCCATATACTCTTAGGAAAGCCATGGAAATATGACAAAAACTTTGTTCATGATGGAAGAAAGAACACTTATTCTCTGGAAAAGGATGGAAAAGACATACATTGTCTCCATTGGAAGATGAAGCAGTTCAAGAAGGTTCAAGGTCAAATATTTTGCTGATGACTGGGAAGGAACTGTTACAATAAGTCAAGAAGGAGGATGAGCTACATTTTTCTCTTGTTGGTAAACCAAAGTTAATGTTAACTTCTACAAATTTAGATAATTTTCCTACTGAAGTTAGAATTTTGCTAGATGAATATACTGATATTATTTTGGATGAATTACCCAATGATTTATCTCTTGTGATAAGTATTATCCATCATATTGACTTAATACCTAGTGCAATTTTACCTAATAAGGAAACATACAAATTAACTCCTCAAGAGAATGAAGAGATCAAACAGTAGGTTCAGGAGTTGTTAGACAAAGGGTAGGTGAAAGAAAGTTTGAATCCTTGTGCAGTACCCACTGTACTTATCCCAAAGAGGGATGGTGGATGGCGAATGTGCACTTGCTCCATAGATATTAATAATATCACTATCAGGTATATATTTCCTTTACCCCGCATTGATGATTTGATGCATTGTTTGAGTGGTTCAGAGTATTTTTCAAAGATATTTTTGAAAAGTGCTTATCATCAAATAAGGATAAGATAATGGGATGAATGGAAGACTGCATTCAATACTAATAATGGATTGGATGAATGGTTTGTAATTCCATTTGGGCTTATTAATGCACCTATTACTTTTATGATATTGATGAATGAGTTATTAAAGGAATAGACTAGAAAATTTATGATAGTGAATCTGGATGATATTATGATTTTCAGTCAGAATAAAGAAGAGCATTTGAGACATCTTAAATTGGTGTTGGAAACCTTCCAAAAGGAGAAGTTGTTGATAAATATGAAAAAGTGTAGTTTCCTAAAGAAAGAGTTAATTTATTTGGGATTCGTGGTTTCAGAAGAAGGGCTGAAGATGGATCCAGATAAGGTGCAAGCAATTTTGAATTGGACAACTCCAAGGAATGTATATTAGGTAAGAATTTTTCATGGAATTGCAAGTTTTTATAGAAAATTCATCAATAATTTTAGTCAAATTTTTGCACCTATAATATAAACCTTTAGAGAAAGTAGATAACCTTTCAAGTGGAGAGAAGCAACTGACCGAAATTTCAAATTGTTGAAGCAGAAGATCATTGAGAAGCTTATTCTGGATTTGTCAAGTTTTGATAAGGTTTTTCAAGTAGAGACAGATGCTAGTGGGAAAACAATAGGAGGTGTTCTGAGTCAAGAACAGATACCAGTATCATACTTCAGTGAGAAGTTGAATGAGGAAAAACAGAATTATTCCTCATATGACAAGGAGTTATATGTTGTTGTACAAGCTCTCAATAAATTGAGACATTACTTGATGCCTAAAGAGTTTGTTACAACAATAATAGTAAATAATTAGGTTATACTTCCATTAGTAATAGTAATTTAGTATTAAGTATAATTATGAAGAGAAATGTATTTTCAACATTTGTTGTCCAAGACATATTTAAGGCGGCCATATCCATTGTAATAAATCATCTATCATTTTATTCATATTTTATTATTCAACATGAAAGTTGGATTTGACTCTTAACAATCCAACTGGATACGGTTACATACCAAGTGGTATCAGAGCAGATTCACTCCTTAGGCACTGAGCTTGGATTCGGTTCATCCTCTCTTCCCTCCCACACTGCTCATCTCTAGCAAAAAGGAGTCTCCTCTCATCTTAACTTTGACCACCCAATTTCGCATTTCAGATGCCTTCCATCACCTTCCATTCTTCACAACCTTTCATTCCACACCTCACCACTCTTCCTGGACACCCCCTACAATCCACATTCTCTCATATCTCTTCTCTATCCCCATCCACCATCTATGTCCTTTACTTTCCCCTACTTTCTTTTCCACCTTCCCTCTCGCTCTGCCTCTAATTCTTCCTCACACTGCCTGCAAACCGCCTCTAGTTATGCACTCCACCACCATATGCTACCACTTATACCTTCACACCCATTCTGCCCCGCCAACCTAGACCCTCTGCTCCATATCCACCCACTCCAACTCTCCTTCTCCTCCACGTGAACCCTAAAAAAACATTTTTTAATAAAAATTAAATCTTATATATAATAATATATTATTATTATNGCTGTTAGCACCTGTATTGAACAAAAGCAATATAAGATCATGGGGGGGGGATAAGATTGTGCTGTTTAAATACTTTGGTTTAAAGATATGATACAAAGGGG
>LPNX010604034.1:1567-48453 GCA_001517045.1 Pseudotsuga menziesii | reverse complement strand
TTTAAAGATATGATACAAAGGTGACGTGATGGTCTAAAAGAGCAGCAAAGTTAACAAAAATCCTAGGCTGTGATCGAAAGAAGGAGCCAATCCATGGCTAATACTCTCTTCGCATTTCAAGACATGCGAGGAAGATAGCAGAAGGTCGGGCCTTTAGCCGCCTGCACAAATCAAGGGTTACAAATTGATTCGGGGATGATCTGCGGTTCATAACCGATCCGTCGGGAGAAAGTGCAAGATAGTTAAAGAAATGGGAGTTGGCGGAATCACATATATTCCTCTCGATCCAACGGTGGAGGGACGGAATCGGATCACATCGGCGGCTGGGATCGATTTCGCATCCGGAACCTGCGCGGCGGATAAACACTAGAGCTTCCAGCAGAAGGGATGCGTGGAGGTAAATCCGACGGCCGAGGATTAAAGACAACGTGGATCGATGGCTATTTTGGTTTCCGGGAGATGAACATGCACGCGGGATAACCTTCGAACCACCCGGCGGAACTCATTGTATGCTGCCCGATCCAACGGTTGGAGATCGAAGGGTAATAGATCAACAGCTAACAATGATTCCGGAGGTCGAACTAGCACGGCGGATAATCCCGGAGTGCCCAGCGAAATTGGGTACACGACTGAAGATTCGACGGTGCGTAGCTGAAGGGATATCGCATCAACGGCTGGGAGCAATTCCGCTGATTAAAGTTGCTCGACAGATAAAGTGAAGGAGCCCAGCGGAATTGGATGGGTGCCACATGATCCAACGGCGCACCTGTAAAGGAAGATCAGATCGACGGCTGTAGATGTTTCCGGGACCCAGAGCTGCACGGTAGATAAAGTCAGATGGCTCGGCGGAAAAGCACACGTGGTGTACGATCCGAAGGCCAAGAATTTGCACAGAAGAGATCAACGGTTGGAAATGAACCCGGAGGAGAAAGATGCACGACTGTTAGAGATAAGTAGCGGTTGCGAAAATAAATGCTTCCCACGTGTCTAATCGGGGGTGCCCTATAAAGGCAAAATTGACTTCTCCAGTGATTATTTTATTGCTTGGGACCCAGCAAAAAGGACTTGTTGATTTGGGCGCTTCCAGTTGTCAGCACCAGGTGTATTCCGAACACACGCCTCCACAGTGAGCCAGGTAGGGCCTCAATCCTGTAATTCCTTTGCTCAATTATCATTATAAATTAAGAAATGGATCGACAGGGCGAAGCCTCTGTGTCTAGTCGGGTCCCGGATGAAAGAGAAGAATTCTTGGTAGATAGACACAGGGGTGTCTGCAAGCCTTTCTTGTCTACAGGAAGTGTATCAGGCAGCAAAGAGAGGTTGTGGTCTTGTTTCTTGCAAGGGAATGACGTTCTGAATGTATGCAAGTCCTTTTTGTACTTTTTTGCCCTGGAGCAAACCCTCCACTTCCCTGAATTTGCCGAATGGTGCGCAGTAAATTATTCTCCCTCTCAGAGAGTCATTGTGAGTCGGTCCGCGTCGAAGATACTGTGTAAAATTGATGCTTCGGCCATTAGGGGAAATCTTAGTTTGCCCGAAAGTTACCCTGTGAACCGTGAGTTTGTAAATGAGTCTGTCCTTGCCGAGTTTTTTAAAAGTTGCAACGATGACGCTCGCTCTTGATTCCTGTCAAGTATCCTAAGGGAAGGTCAGTCCCTTGAAGGCCTTACCTTGCCCTACCCCTTGCACATTTTTAGAACTGAAGTGCAATGGGTAATGTCTTTGGTTTGTCAAGTGTTAGGTCTAGATGATGACTGTCATATAGGTAATGTTATCCTTGGTTTCCTGCTAAAAGTAAATTCTTTAAGTCCCGAGTCCCAGTCAGTTCCTGTGCTTAATTTAGACGGATATCTGGCCAAAGCGATCCCCCTCCAATTGACTGAATTTCCCAAGGTCCAGTTTTTTTAGGTTTCAAACACACCTGCTTAACATGTTAGTATGTTCTAATGTTACAGAATTGAAGTTCATAAGTACTCTATCCTCTTCTGATTTTCCAAAGCAAATCAACCTGATCGAATTTGCCAATTCGATCATGTCCGAAATATACAGGATGTTGTTTGATCAAGAGTTTCCCCGGGTCCTTGATGAAATGAAATGTTTGATGCAGTATTCACCCGAGGGGTGGGTGGAATACTGGTTTCTGTACAGAGATTATACTTTTTTGAGAGTGTATGGCTTTACAGGCCAGCCTTATAGGTTTCCTTCCTTTTTGACCCCAAGAATTTTTGCTCTAGATTTTATGAGGCAAAGGTTGTTATCAGAGGAGGAGCATTTCGGTGCTTTCAGAAAATCTTTGAATATTAAATTTCCATTTAAAGTCGACCCTTTCATTTTTAGAGGAAAAGGTGCCCTGGCATGTATAGAGAGATTGATGGAGAATATGGAGTTCGTAAAGGATGTAAATATGAACTATGACCCCCACCAGGTGATATCATTGAGAAAGAAAGTGAACAAAAACAAACCGTTTGAGCATCAAGCTGTTGAAGGGTTAGCTGAAATGGCTAATTTGCTACAGTTCACTGATGAGTCCAAAACTGAGACAGAGACACATCCCACATCTCGTTCAGAGATCCAAATCACAGAGGGTGTCAGTGTTGCGGTGAAGAGGAGTTTGGCAGAGGCCGAGAATATAGAAGTGGACGAAGAGACGTCTCGTAAGAAGGCGAAGCTGCTCGAGGGAGGTGATATGGTGAACGAAGAGATGCCCAGTGTTTCCAAAAAGGTTGCCTTGGTCCCCATCAATACCGTATAGGTCAGTCAGTTTTCTTTTAAAGGTTCAGAAGGTGACGTTAACAGCCCAGAATCCGGTCCCTTGTTTAAATCAAAAGAAGAGCTCAAGACAAGCTACCTAGAAAAGAGGAAGCAATCCCTGGAGGAAACATGAAATATGCTCCCTAAGGTAAGGAACCTATACAGTTCTAAAACATCCCTAGTTGCTGCTAGGGATGCTGAGAAAAATACTTTCAAAATGGCCATTGTGAATGATAAGAAAATGTCTGAGATAGAAATCCGTCTGGACAAAATCAGTACTCCAGACAAGATTCAGTTGCATAAGCAAACCAGCGACATTCTATATTCAGACCTGTTGCAGGCCATGATGAGGATAAGTAAGTTGCAAGTGTTGGTAGACAAGCTGGAAGTTCAACTGAAGCACGAAAAGGTCGAGAACAAAGCCAATGCCGTTCAAATCAGGAAAATGCAAACGGACATCGCTAGCTCTGACAGTACCCAGGCTGTCAAGAAGTTGTTAGAGGAGAAAGACAATGCTCTACAGGTCCTCAGGAAGAAACTAAAGATCTCCGGTTCAGAACACGTCCAATTGGCCGAATTGATGGCCTTGCAAGAATAAAAGGAGAAAATCCATCAGGAAATGATGGGATACAAAGGGAAGGCCGTCGAGCTACAGGAGGAAAAATGCAAATGGGAGGTCGAAAGGGAGGAATTGTTGTCTCAAATATCCGTGTTGAAAAAGGACCAAAATGACGAGAAGGAAATCATGGAGGAGCTGATGAGTCAAACCCCCACTGATGAAGATCTCTCCATGGTGAAAATAGACAAACCACTGGATAACTTCTCTGCTGATGACCTGTTGGTGTCCATGTTCTAGGTAAGTTTAAAAGACGAGGAAATCCGAGAGTTGACGACTGAGAATGAAAAGGTAAAGGCCGAATTAATCAAAATGAGTGAAAGCAGAAGACAGATCTTGCAGGAAAAGAGTCAATTGCAGAAGAAGCTCGAGGAGCTAAAGGAAAAATGCATTGGGAAGGTCCCCCTTCAAGGGGTGAAGCATATTATTTGGGATACCCTTACTATAGAGATTACTAAGTTCCGACATTACTTGAGTTTATTGATGATTTGTGTACAGTGACAGAGTTGGCCCAGCAAAGACTGAAGCTCGTGAATGAACACATGGCGAGAAGACCCCTCTCCACAGCCCAAAATACATTAAATTTCCTGAACTCACTATCGTACCAAAAGCTGCACGACATGGGCATAAAAGACCGAATCTCAATAGTGCTGTCTGCGAAGAAGATCATCCAAAAGCACCAGTTGATGAATACTGTCCAAGACAAGTCCGATGAGTTGGTCGTGCAAGTCAAAGAGTTCAGACAGGAGTTTAGAGAGTTGTTCGAAGACGAATTGCCGTCTTTCTGGGATGAAGAAGGTCGATTGCGCTCACCGGAACATTATCATTAGCTGCTTGTCCGGGCTCGCATGGATCACTCGAAATTTAATAGCATGGAAAAAATCCTATCAGGGCAAACTATTGTGGACATATTAGCGGAAGATTTCAAAGTCCTACAGAAGTTCACCATCATCAGAGCCAGGTTACCCAAGAAATCTTATGAAACATATATGGAGCTCGAGGTGGCCATCCGAGAGATGATGGAGTGCGACACCCCAAGTTCGGAGCAGTGGAAAGCTGTCGAGAGGTTTGGGAAAACAAAGTATATCGTTCCCTCCTAAGAACAGGTGTCATGGTATTGAAGAGCTGACAGGGCAAAGACATGGAGCTGATGGGGCAAAGACATGGAGCTAATGGCGCAAAGGCATGGAGCTGTTAGGCGAAGACGTGGAAGCTGTTAGGCCCAAGTTTGTTATTCAGTTGATTCATACTTTGTGATCGGTTAGGAATAGAATTGTAACAACTTCCTAGTGGTGTAGGATTTCGGTTACAAACTCTAATTTACGCCGGTCATTCTGTTATTGATCTGCTGGAGGCAGACTTATTGTTGGATCTATAAATTTGTATCTCTTTTATGAGATGGAGGTTGGAACCCATCAAATGAAGTAATTTGTGGAGAACATATCTGTCTTATTTTTAATACCAGAATGAATGCATGAGAGTTCTTTTTTTCAGAGATTCATGTATCATTGAAATTGCAGTCCGTGCTTTCTTTCTCTGTGTGATTTGTAATTTTCCCTGTGTAACGCTCCATTCTATTTTTTCTGTCGTATCTGGAACATAGTGTTTGATGTTTAGAATTCATATGCTTATGCTCTATTCATCGTTTCAGGTATTATATGATCTTTTCTACTAAATTTGATATGGAATTCGTCTTAGACGCTCTGTATTGATGGGCTGTTCCCTCATTTCTTCTATTTTCACCCTGACAAATGAAATGACTGCAATTATGTGATCATCTTGCCTTTGAAAAATCCTGTGTATGCATTTTGGGAATCTTTTTATATGTATATGACTCCGTTGCCCAATGGATATGTGATTGTTTCAACCAAATAAATAAACCTTCAAATATTGTTACCGTTTGATCTTGCAATTTGTGAAGTTCATGTTGAGAGATCCCTCTCTGGGAGAGAATACCAATATCTTCCTAAAGTGGTTTTGCTGTTACCTCAGGGTGTACCTTTTACAACCTGGGTACATTCTGAGTGCTAACAATGATTATAAAATTTCTTTTTTAAAACTTTCAAAAAAAAACTATATACCAAAATATTATATATTTTATAAAAAAACCAATAACAATATTAATTAATTAATTAATATTTATTATTATTCGAAAAAAAAAATCCACCCTCACAAGTCAAAATAGTGTCGAAGTACACACCTCCGCATACAAGGTCCAAGACCATGGCAGAACTAAAAGACCAAATCGAAAAAATGTAGAAGGACATCAAGTCCCTCGTCGCTAAAAAAAAAAATCTTGAAGGAAGATATGAAAAATAACAATACAGTGCTTAAAAAAGAAATCAAAGACGAAGTTGTTCTAGTAATAGAAATAAGGATGGATGAACAATTTGACATCCTGAATGAAAAACAAAAATAATTGGATGAAAAAATGAGTACCATGACTCAAAACATAAACACCATAACACAGAACTTGAGCACCATGATGCAGAACCATAATACATTAATGGAGGTGTTACAAAAACTAATGCCTAGTACAAACCATGTCAACAATCCAGACATGTTAGATGCCTCATTTCTTATTTCCACATAGGAAGTACCTGCCAAGAATCAAGAAGATCTGCAAAAAGAAAAAGGATTAACAATGGGACACTTAAACAAGATATAGAAACAAAAGTACTGCCAGATATGGTGGCACGATTAAACCACAAAATAGATGCTATCAGTAAGATAGTAGAGAAGGAAAAAGCTAAAAATCACCACCAACAACAAAGCAGTTCAAATATGTCAGTTGCATCATCCAATAGCTCTAAGCCACCATCAAACCGTAAATAAAAAGGCAATCAATATCATCCTTACATGGTGTACCCACCTAAGGAAAAAATAAGTTTGTCGAACTACAATGGAAGTGAAGAAAAATGTGTTGTCTGGCTAAACAAAGTAGAAGAATAATTCAACATTTACAATATTCAATCCGACGAGGAGAAGGTGAAATATGTGTCAATGCATATGGAAGGGTATGCCTATAATTGGTACCTATGGTGGAAGAGAGAAAAATTTTCCTAAACCTGGAACTTGTTTAAAAACGATTTTTTTAATAAGTTTCAAGGAATCAGAGAAGATGAATTTTTCAGTAAACTTACCATATTACAACAGGTCGGGAGCATTGAGGAATTCACACATCTATGGGAATCCTTATCAACATGAGTATTTGGGTTGTATGACAAAAAAATACTTGAAACCTATTTAGGAGGTCTTAAACCATACCTCCAAAACAAAATAAAGCTGCATGGCATACCTAACATAGAAGTAGCAAGACATAAAGAAAAATCCGGAGAACATAAATTGGAAGGAATAAACACAAGAGGCGATAACCATTATCACCAAGAAAAAGAGAGGCAATGTAGGTACTGTGAATATAATTGGTCACCCGACCATCAATTCCACAAACCTCAATCATTATGCCTATGAAATTGAAAATAGGTCGAATTCTTCTAACAGTTACTCTGATAATAGAAAAAATAAGAAAAACATATGTCATCGATGCGGTGATGACTGGACCCTAGGACATAAATGTAGGAACAATTAGAAAATACAGTGCAGAATCATCAATGGAAAGCAAGTGCAATTCTCTCCACGAGAAATCTTATTTGATTCTAATAGCGACATTGAATAAGAATGAAGGACGACATTAGGAAAATACTCAAGCTTTGAGGACAAAGCTTTCCTAAGGGGAAGGCAATGTCACAACAATAATGGTAAATAATTAGGTTATAGTTCCATTAGTAATAGTAATTCAGTGGTAAGTATAATTATGAAGAGAAATTTCTCTTCAACATTTGTTGGTCAAGCCATATTTATGGCGACCATATCCATTGTAATAAATCATCTATCAATTTATTCATATTTTATTATTCAATATGAAGGTTGGATTCAACTCTTAACAGTACAATCGGATACGATTGTACCAAAGTTTGTGTTATATTCTGATAATCATGCTTTGAAATTTAGAAATATTCAACCTAAATTGAATCAAAAACATGCTAAGTGGTTGGAATTTTTGCAGAACTTTACCTTTGTGATCAAGTATACAAGTGGAAAATATAATAAAGTTGTTGATGCTTTAAGAAGAGCAAGTTTGATCTTGAAGGAATTTAAGCTCAGTACTTTGGGATTTAAAAATTTGGTTAATATGAATACAGAAGATGAATATTTCAAAGATGTGTGTGCATCCTATGAGAATCCAGTTGCCCATAATAGAAGCCAATGGTTATACTATATGTTACATGAAGGATTGTTGTTCAAAAATAGTAAGTTATGTATTCCAAAATATTCTATGAGAGAAAATTTGATAGAGGAGAAACACAGTGGAGGTTTTTCAATACATTTTGGGTAGGATAAAACATTTGCTCAGATGAGTAATTTTTATTTTTGGCCAAGAATGCAGCATGATGTAAAGAATTTTGTTGAAGGATGCAGAATATGTCATCATGCCAACAGGAGGAGACAAAATACTGGATTGTTTAAATCCCTACCTATTCCAACTAGGACTTGGGATTACATCAATATGGATTTCATTCTGGGATTTCCTAGAACTCAGAGGGGAAATTATTATATTTATGTTGCAGTGTATAGGTTTTCAAAAATGGCTCATTTTCTTGCTTGTAAGAAGACCAATGTTGCAACAAACATTTCTAACTTGTTATTTTCAAAAATTGTGAAGTTTCATGGTTTACCTTTAAGCATTGTGTTTGACAGTGATACTAAATTTTTATGTCATTTTTGGAGAACTCTATGGAAGAAATTGGGTACTAGTCCCAGTTTTAGCTCTTCTTATCACCCTCAAACTGATGGTCAGACTGAAGTGGTAAATAAGATCTTGGGAAACATATTGATATGTCTTGTTTATGAAAATACGAAGCAATGGGATTTATCTCTTGCTCAAGCTGTGTTTTCTTACAATTATTCACCTAACAGAAGTACAGGTATCAGTCCTTTTCAAATTGTGTATGGTATGCACCCAAGAGAAGTGTATGAACTTAGAAATTTGGGAGGACAAGAAATAATAAGTGCAGATGGTGAATATTTTCCATCAAGTATGCATGAGCTACAAGAGAATGTCAAGAAGAAATTGCAAGAAAATGCAGGAAAATACAAACAGAGAACAAATTTGAGAAGAAGAGAAGTTGATTTTCAGATTGGAGATTTAGTAATGGCCTATATCAGGAAAGAGAGGTTTCCTAAGGGAACCTAAAATAAATTGAAGCTCAAGAAAATTGGACCTTGTAAAATTTTAAGGAAGTTTTCTACAAATGTATATGAAATAGAACTTCCTTCTAATATTCAAATTTCTCCAATTTTTAATGTTTCAGATACGTATTCTTTCAAAGATTTAGGTGTTCACAAAGAAACAAATTTAAGCGAAGATGGTTCATTTATAAATTGGAAAGGATATTTACCTCAGAAAGAACAGCCATAGATTGAAGCTATCCATGACAAAAGGGTTTCAAAGAAGACCAGAGACAAAGAATATTTTCAGTATTTGGTCAAGTGGAAAGATCCACCATCTGAAGATGCAGCATGGATGATAGAATTTGAGATTTCTAGGTACAATGTACACCCTGAATACCTATTGAAGAATTATTTTCTTCCCCCAGAGTATAATGTAGGGACATCGAGACAAATTCCTTTGTTTGTTGAATAAGTCGTCAATGTTATTCCTGCATTTCCATGTAATCAATTATAGAAGCATAGGGTTAGTTGTTAGGATTTATTTTGATTGTAATAACTAGAAATTTGTCGGTGTTGTCCTCGAATCTTGTAAGAGGTTGCTCGAGGATAAGTTAGTTGTAGATTTCCTTTCTTAGGGGTTCATATCTCGCTATTTAAATTTGACAGGTTGATGAAGCTCTATTTAAATGTAATTGATCTAGTGCATAAGTATGCATAGGGGAACGATAATAGAGATTATGTAAGTGTGTTGGATTATTGAATTAAGAACAGATTTTTCAAATATCTACATGTGCATTTGTATATTTGATGTCTTCTTTCAGTAGCCATAAACACAGTTTTAATCTCTATGTGTCTGTGCATGTATGTGATTCGATGGTTCACCAAAACGTTGAATAATTCCCAATAGCGTAGACGCGTATCCGTATAACAAATTGATCATTCCATGGATTAATTTGAATGTTATAGTCTAAGTCAAGAATCTGTGAAATTAAGTAGATCAACCATTGTGGTTAATTTACACAAAGGAAAAGTGAATATTTGCTAGTGTTAAGGTGATATCCGCATTAGATATCATATCAATGGTTAGGGAGGAGCCTGCAAGGGATTGACGACTCAAAAGAGCTGCAGAAAAGGAAGAGTGGAAGGAAAATTACGGAAGACCATCTTTGGAAAAATGGGAAGGAGGATCCGTAATACGCAATCCGCAATCTAAGTGCATAAAGGACCATTGTGGCCGCAAAGTTGCGTAAGTCTGTTAGTTTTTGAAAACTGAAGAATTGCGAACCCATAAGTCGCAATCCACATTTACAGAAAAAGTTCTTGCGGAAAGGGTCTTGTGGAAAGGGCTTTGCGAAAAGGGCCTTGCAAAAAAGTTTTTCCGAAGAACTCAATTACGGGATTTGAGTTTTGGAAAGACTCAGTTGCAAAAAGACATATTTGTAGAAATCTGTATTACGGGAAGAATTTTGCGGAACCAAGCTTACGAGAAAGTGATTACAGAAGCATAGTTGTGGAATCTTGCTTGCAAAAGAATATTTTGATTATCATTTCAAACTGAAGAAGAAAACTTTAGGTCTACTAGATTTCATTTTCCATCACACTTTTATGCTCTAATGGATAAATATGGCACACCATAAAGCTGGGACACCAATTCACACTTTTTCATTGGTTACATCAAAACTAGATCATTGTATTAATAACTACATAGACAACTCACAATATTACTCATGCTAGGATAATTACATCATACACTGACTCCAGAATGAACTCATACTTCAATTGAAAGCTAGATCACTTAGTTAGGTGGCTAACTCAAGTGTCGTAGCTTAAGTTTAGTCTTTTAACTTAAGTGTCGTCATTTAGTTTAACTGAATTGTTGACATGCAAAACACTTTAGCTAACTAAATCTTTATTTGTTAACACTTAGTTAACTCCTTTAATTGAACTCCTTGATTACATCACTGAAGTGATCAATTCAAGTTCTCCTTATTAATTGTTTTATTCCTTGTTAATATCACTCGAGTTCAACAATTCAATCTCTTTGTTATTAAGTGAAGTCAATAAACATGTGCAGTTTGAATTTTCCTTTATTAATTGAACTTAATCATTATGAGCAATTATAATTCTCTATTCTCATTCAATTTATCCATTATTAAGTGAATTCAATAAACATGTGCAGTTTGAATTTTCCTTTACTAACTGAACTTAATCATTATGAGAAATTATATTTCTCTATTCTCAATGCAAGTTATCTTTTTCTGTTATCTTATTTACATGGTCCATATGTGATAACTTTAATGTATCTATCATATCAATAAAATACCAAGTATATTTGTCCAATGACGTGATCATATCATTCTCTTATCGTTTTGTGATCTTATGCTAATGTAATTCACTCTAAAGGTGGTCAATCTCTAGAGGAGACTTAATAGTGAGATTGTGGTTAGTAGTATGTCACACCTCATGCATGCTTCAACTAGAAATGCATTGCCTCTACACATGAGGCCCACCTCAACACATGAAATACGACTTAACACACAATTCCTTGGTCTTGTCTAACAAGACTATACAATATCATCGCTTTGACATATTAAATCATTCACCTCAAACATGAGGATTAACCTTTACACATAAGGCTTTGTCATTCTTGAGTTTAGCCCGGGAATTTACTCTCAGTTTCCTCACTCTAACTCAACCTCCCCACTACCTCAACACATGAGGCCCAATCTTGACAGACAAAATTAGTTTGGAGAATGACTCGTGATGTTGTAATTTTAACAATATTAAAGTCAATAAAATGTCATGTAAACCGTTGAACTGCATTATCCATTTTAAGTATTTTCCTAGTAGGTATATTAGTGAGGAATTTAAGTTTTATTTAATAAAATTTTAATAATATATTTATTATGAGGTTAAAATATTATGTAATTATAATCATACATATATGAGTAGTAATCTAAATGTTATACAATTTGCATTTTTCTAGTGATTTTTCAAACTGCAATTTTGATTGTAAAAAATGTTCAATTATACTCGTGGTACCTCGATTATGCACTTCCAATAACCTTTTTTACAAGGAAAAATCATAACTTTTTAGTCATAAAAATGATCAAATTTACATGTACAAGTAATATATGTCTTCTCTGGTTGTTGATCATACACCAATCATCACTAAGATTCAATTACATCAAAAAAGTGGAGACATTTAGACTGTTCACCTGTAACATATCCAAAAACATTCACAACCTCTAAGATTAACAAAAATCTAGTCATGAATGTTTTATCTAGATACTAATATTTTTTTTAAACATATCTTGTAGAAACTACCATGATCACAAATAGAGATCTTTAACATAATGTTCAAAACTAGGAACATCTCAAAACCTATCAAAGTCTAATATATATGTATGTTTCCTTTGTATTTCAAGTTTTTTCCTTCAAAGAGTTCATTACGAAGATATACTTCATCATATCCAAATTCCTTTTTAGATAGACATTCATCTTCAGAACTGAATTCTCTATAAACATGACTGAATTAGAGATATATGAAATAATTTTTCATCCCTTCAATTCTACCTTTCCATTGATCCAACAAGGAGACATTGACATTAGCTTCCCCAAATACCAAGTCTATTATTACTTGAGAGTCTTCTGCAACCTATAATTTAAAAAATATTTTTATTATGATTAAAAAACAATAAACCCCAAGGCACCATGAATTCTGCTCTCGTATTTGTACCTTCCCCACAACCCTTCCAAATTTGATATATAAGCAAACTATTAATTTTGATAAGCATTATCACACCACATAGGTCATTCTGTGAGGCCCCCATCAAACTAACGAATAAGATAATCTTCATATAATGAAGGAACAATATAAGGAACAACAATTACAACAATATATAAATCCATGTGCTCATGTCACATGGGGAACTGGATCAACAATATATAAATCCGTGTCCTCATGTCACGTGACTTAGGTTTTAAGGAATAAATTTGTTCTTTATTAAGATAATTTTGATTCATTAGGAAAGATTAAAAAAAAATTGATTCAGAAAGGTCTTTAAGAGACCATCCTTTAGAATCGACCACCCTTCTTGTCTTGGTTGCTAAGTCTATTGGATATGCTAGCCAATCCTTACAACCTGATTTTAGTATTCCAAGAGGCGTTGCTCTTTAAGATGGTCAAGATTTGTTAAATTTGCAATTTGTTAGTGGATCCCTTTTTTTTGTGTCCCTTGAAAAATTTGTATGATTGTTCTACCATAGAACCACATACATTGAAAATGAATGATTGGACAAATAAAAACATTGAATGTCTTTCAAGGCAAATGCAAACATGGTGATTCCCATGGGAAAATTTAACTAGGTATCATAGTTTTTTTGTTTCAAGATTGGTTGTAATGGTTACCACAATGACTCATCCTTAGGTTCCAAAAGCTTAATTCAAAATATTAGTTATATGGGATTTGGGTAATTAATAGTTATCATAGGATGCATGTTTGAGTTCCAATGCACATCCCCAATGCTTCAAGGATAACGAAACACACCTATATGCTTCACGGAAGCCTGAAAAATTGGGCATAGGGACATTCTCTATCATAATGGATGTTATGAAATCCCCATCCCATGGAAGAGTCAAGACACATAGGAATCCATTGTAGGGCATAACAACCCCAATACAAAGTAAGTGTGTGTATCAAGGTTCTTGGAACCAATGGAACCAAATTGGTGGTTTTCCAGTCTAAACTAGGGATTCAAACTAGTCTGAACTAGGGATTCAAACTAGATGCATATGCATCCCCTTCAGGGTATAACAACCCCAATAGAAAATAAGTGTGTGTGTCAAGGTTGTTAGAATCAGTGGAACTGATTTGTGAGTTTTCTAATCAGAACTGGGGATTCAAACTAGTTTGAATTTGTTTTCTCTTAAACCATACATACACCGTTCATGAACTAGTCTAACCCAGTTAGAGTTGGTAAGGACCAATTAGTTAAGACAAATCAATCAAAATATATTGTTTTGAATGGTTTTGCATCGATACATGTTGTTTAATTTAGCAAAGCTTAGGATCCTCGGGTCTGAATGAATTCATTGTGAAATATGGTTGAAGGAGAAAAGAAGCAATTCAGTGTACACTGATCAAACATTCATGGTGAAACTGAAAAACCAGGAGAAAAAATTGGTCAACATAACATTGCATCCTTTATCATTAACCTCTTTGTAATACAATGATGCTACAATAGGAAGAATTCAAATCCATTAGGTATTATTTGAATTTTCCAACTTGCACTGACTCCAATGCTAACTCAATGTGATAAAGTCATCACTGATAGCTCACTAATCTAACTCAGGACAAATAAATCAGTTCACAGTCAGTTAATTGAACAAGGTAGGTAGGAAAAGGAACCTAACCTCCTTGAATCATGGAACTGTGGTGCTATACTAACTGGAGATGAGCTAACTGATGCCCATCTGAGAACAACTCAACACAAACTAGGGTGAACTGATGGTCATATTTCCATGACTCGGTGTGGGTTCCTAAATTATAGGGATTGGCCTATGGAGCTCCTAAACTTGTGAAAACTAGCAGATCAAGTGGTAGGTGGGCCCCATATGAGTTCCCCATGGCACTAGTGAGGTGGAAACGTACTCGTAAGCTAGGAAATGACAATTAGACAATGATGGTTAAGGAAGGATTATTAATTAATCCAATACACTCTGGTAGTGAAGGGAGGATTATTAATTAATCATAATACTCCCCCTTAATCATAAATTGGACAACCTAATCCCTAGAAACTAAGGCCAAAGGTCACCCATACAATCTAATGCAAAAATTAACTGTTCAATAAACTGAAGAAATGGGGAAAACCTCATGGAGACCCCCCCCCTCAAACGAATAGTGGGGAACTGGATCAAGCTTTCACACCAGGAGACAAATTTATCCTAAGTAAAACACTTTTTTTAAACTTTCTACATTTTGTAACTCTGTAGAGTAGCAATGCAGTGAGATGGTCTTTGTGTGCACTAGTTCCCTCATATAGTGCATGTGAACCTCTCTAGCTTCTTCCAATTTGATGACGGATAGGAGAAGAAATGTTGCTATTTTTGCATCCAAACTTTCATATTTCGAACCTCTTTGACAATATGTAATCATTGAACTTGGGATTCCATTTCCTGGGGAATTACTTGATCTCATACAATGGACTCCTCAGCTTGCATGTCAAGAGAGAATTAATGTACCCCTTAGGATTATACATGTAGATTTTTTCCTTCCAATTTGTCATGTAGAAATTTACTTTTGTCTCTTATTTCTGGAGGAAGAGTGACATAATCCAATGTCTTGTTTTTATTCAGTGAGCATACTTTTTTATCAGATCTTACCATCATGTGGAATCTCTCTAGGAGTTTGTAGCACCTCTCTAAGAGAAGTGTATTTGCTTGACATGGCGAAAGGCTCTCATTTTGAAACTGAGATCATGTTCTCCTCTTGTCATATGACTTTCCAATCATGTTCCCAGCAGCCTCAATGATCTTTTGAGCCCATTTATGCCTAGGATTGCTATTAGGGACTCGATCTGGATCTATATCTGATTGAACTTCATATTCAATTCCAAAAATTGATTCAACTTGGTCCTATGCTTCGGATTCTGAGTCTAAAACATTAATGAAAACATTATCATATGAAAAAGGTTTAGGTAGAATGAATTTACCTTCCCTTTCAAATGGAAGATGATATTTCATTGGATATGAGTATGGCAGAAAGTGTGAGAATTCATATGCCTTGGAGGCATGGTTTGCAAAACCTTTTGCTATCAGCTTTCCAGTTGAGATATCTGATATCTCCACTAAGTTGGGATAAAATAAAACTCGCTTTGGTGAGCCTATATGAGTCATAGGATATACAAGCAACAAATTTGATACTAAGGAGGGCACATAGAGGAAATTCTTGAACACTGCATGCTCTAATTTGATTGAACCCTTCCCTTCAGCTTGGATTTCAAGTGTTATCTCCCATGTGAATACTTGAACCATCGGTAAGTTTTAATTAAGAGAATTATTATTTGGATGCAACCATGGGATTGGAGGCTCCTGAATTAATGAGGAAGGCATGATATTGTGAAAATCTAGCCTTTAGTACTTGCCATCTCTCATGATCTTAAATCTTGTCTCTAGAATCATCCTTCCTTGCGCCTTCAAGGAGGGAAATATTGTGTTTTTCAAGGAGTCTTGAAATATGATCTATAGTATTATTCATACAATATTTCTCTATATGTTTTCCTTTCTTATAGTAGGAGCACTTTCCCTTGTCAAACCTATGATGGTTGTCCTTTTTAGAGACCGAGCCTTCATCTGATTGATCAAAATATTCCTTACGTTCGAATTCAGTGTTCCTCTTATCTTTTCATGTATGCTTCCTCCTTGCTAGCACATTATTTGTCTCCCCAGCTAAGAGATATTGATTTGTGGAGGCTCTAAGGGATCTCATCTGTATCAACTTGTCTTATTCCTGAATAAGAGATTTTGTGAAGGCACCAAGTGATGGAATTCACTGATTCAGAGTTCTCAGTCTCCCAGAGTGAAAGGTGGATATGAACATTGAGAATTCTGGGCCAAGTTTCTTAGAATTGAGACAACCAATTGCTCATCCTTCTTGTCATTGTTCAATCCCATCCTGCTTGCATTGCATGATAAGGGATTTGAATTTTGAGAAGAATCATTGGATAGTTTTGAAGTTGTTGGGATCAAGAGGAATCATCTCATTCTTTAGATTGTGGCCTCTCAGCTCATCCTGCTTACCAAACAATGATTCAATCTTCTTCCATACTTCTCTTGTAGTTTTCAATCCATCAAGATGGAGGAGTAACTTCCTTGAGATATGAATGCACATGAAGGAAAAGGATTTATCAAGCTTGTTGAGATACTTCGAATTCTCAAGAGCCTGTTGGGGTTCGATCTTATTTCCCATGGTAACCTTGTATAGACCTTTTTTACGCAACACTATTTGCATATCAACCCTCCAATCAAGATAGTTGAAGGGTGTGAGGATCCTAGGTGTCAAGGATGTTGAATTCTCCATCTTGTAGCTTCAAGGAGAAGCACAAATTTTTAGAATTCTTCAATTTACCTACAAAAACACTTCAACTCAAATTCAAACCACTTCAATCACTCTCTACTTTTACATGTGCATTACACCTAGCTAGACTTCTCTGGACAAAATCCAGAGGGAGAAAGGCATAGATACCACGAATTATGTGGAACCCAACAGCTTACGGTGCATCAATGGAAGTTTCCAAGGATTGAAGTTGGATTGATTTCCTACTATGATACCATGTTTAATTTAATAAAGATTAGGATCCTCGGGCCTGAATGAATTCACTGTGAAAGAAGGTTGAAGGAGAAAAGAAATATTTCAATGTACACTGATCAAACATTCATGGTGAAATCAAACAACCAAGAGACAAAATTGGTTAGCACAACATTACATCCATTATAAATAACCTATGTGTAATACAATGACGATACAATAGGAAGAATTCAAATACGCTAGGTATGATTCAAATTCAGCAACTTCGACTAGCTCTAGTGATAACTCAATGTGAGAAAATCGCCACTGAGAGCTCATTAATCTAACTTTGGACAAATAAATCAGTTCACAGTTAGTTAACTAAAAAAGGTAGGTAGGAAAAGGTGCCTAACCTCCTTGAATTAGGGATATGTGACACTATACTAACTAGAGATGAACTAATTGATGCTTGTTTGAGGATAAGTCAACAAAAACTAGGGTGAACTGATGGTCGGACTCCCATGACTCAATGTGGATTCCTAAATTGTAGGGATTGGCCTTTGTAGGTCCTAAACTCATGCAAATTGGCACATAAAGTAGTAGGTGGTCCCCAGATGAGTTCCCCAAGACACTAGTGAGGTGGTAACATACTTCTAAGCTAGGAAATTACAATTAGATTATGGTGGTGAAGG
Source organism: Pseudotsuga menziesii (assembly GCA_001517045.1). Lineage (NCBI taxonomy): Eukaryota > Viridiplantae > Streptophyta > Pinopsida > Pinales > Pinaceae > Pseudotsuga > Pseudotsuga menziesii. The sequence goes on along the minus strand of LPNX010604034.1, from coordinate 30,874 downwards.
GATGGTTATTAATTACGCCATTAGACTATGGTGGTCAAGGGAGGATTATTAATTAATCCTAACACATGCCTATTCCCCCAAAATCCAAAAAAAGCATTACAACTATCATAAAACCTATTTTTTTGTTTAATGATGCTCCCTCTATTATGGATGGACTTACCTTGAATGAGTTTCTACTCTTCTTCCACCATCACATGATACAGACGCAACTTTTAGACCTGCATATGCATCATATCAAGATGTTGTGCATACCCACATAGAGAATGTATAGGATAGAAGTTCAAATGATGATGTAATTTAGTTTAATTGTATACTATATCATGATTAGTTTGGACTATAGAGGTCATTTATAGTCCAATGTGTGTATTTTGGTTCATATATGTATTTCACTTGGTATTGTATCGTGTTGCTATATTCACCTTTACAATGGGACATTTTGCATATAGTTGTATAATTGTTTGGATTTATATTGATGTACATGAATATACATATCCATTTTCCATATGGTTAGGCTATGATATTAAATTAGATTATCATCATTATTACATATGATAAAGAAAATATTATGCGAAGAAAGATGAAATATCTACTTTATAAACCATCCCATGGTATAGATTGGGAAAATTGATCCAAACCTCACCTACCAGAGAACAAGATGCTCAATAAAAATGAGTTTTTTCTTCAATGTAATCTTAGTTGTAATAAGCTACCCAAAATTATACAAAATCCATTCTCAACCAAGCAAATCCTAGATTCTCAACAATTAAAAACAAGGCAGAAGAAAAATGAAAGCTTCTTCATCCCAAAGGGTCTTCACTTAGTGAAACCTATTGGAGTCATTTACCCAACATATACACTTATTTGGTCAATTTTGGCCTATTTACCCACTATCCTAAGTTTAATTGACTTACTTGGCGTCAAATGAGTACACTATGACATCAGCATGAGCACACCCATGCCTTCATTAAATCAAGGAGGCCAACTAAGTCTTCACATTCAATCAGGGAGGTTATCTGGGCTTCCTCCTTCAATCAAGGAGGCTAAGTGGTCTTCCTCCTTCAATCAGGGAGAAATTATGGGGTAAACTAAGTGTCATAAGTGCACCTAATTGCTAAATGATTGTTGTTTCACCTAACAATCAGTTAAGCTGAGTTGTAAAGGTGCCTCCATCTATTATTTGTCTATTTTTTGCCAATATTTATGAAATGGAGTCAACTATGGTGCCTCCAATAACTTCTGATGACAAGTGTCACTTCAGTTAACTCCATTGGAGCTACTTGGAGTTAGGGATGCGCTACCACCTTGAGTTGGACATGCAGTGACATGTGTTGAGTCACATTCAGTTAGACTCGGTCATCTATTACACTCTGATTCATTTAGGACTTAGTGTGAGAGTCAATTATGGCTAGATTTATGGTTAACTAAGTGTGTCGAGTGTTGTTGACATTCAGTTAAGCTACACCCATCCATGCAATTAGAATGACCTCCTTGAGTATTCGAATTATATTGGAATTCATGCATTCTGCATGACACTGTATTGTATTTTTCATTCTTTTACTGATAATATAGAACTGCAACCTCCAATTGCAGTACCGTTGCATCATTTCATGTGTAATTTGTCAATTGAATCACTTGTGAGTTTATGCTTTGTCCCAATATTGTTGTGGCATAATTAATATGGTATCATAGCTTATGCTGGGACAAAGCATTATTCTTCAAAAACATGAATTTTTATGGATCTTGCATGAAAAATTGAGCAAAAGCTCAAATTCTAGCACTACACCAGAAGCCGAAGGTTTACCACTTAATACCCCAAGTAAAGGATTTGTTGATCAAGCTTTCTTGATCAATTATGATGGGTGTGATGAAAACCTGAAATGTGTAGGATGTCTGACATTACGGTGACTTTATTGTGTTAATTGCAGGTTTTTACAGGTTCTTGGTTGCATTTGCTATAGTAGCTCCATGGCTCATTCTATGGATCTCCTCACCTCTTTCAATTACCACAAATGGAAGGAGGATATGGAGATTCAGATCCATTCATGAGGGCTCTACCGGGTCACAATGGACACAGAATTAGAGCCTAATGCTACTACAAAGAAGATAAAATAATGGAATAAACTATATGAGGCCTATGGATTCCTATGTTTGTCCATCTCCAAAGATATTCTTTTCCACATCTCAAGATTGAAGACTCTGAATGAATTTTTCACAAAATTTAGGCATCTAGTGCTCCAGCTAAAGCAGTGCAAGGTAGAGAAGGAAGGTGGCCAGTTCATCTTAGTCATTATCTCCAAATTGGGTCTAGACTATTCCGTCTTTGTTTCATCATTGGACACGGGGAAGATAACAACCCCAAACCGGAAAATGCCTTATCTTGATTCCTTCATCAAGACCCTTACAAATGGGCATGATAAGCTTGTTCAGATGGGGATCCTCATATCCTCCAAATATCAAGCTTGGTTGGTTTTGTTCGGGGCCAAAATATTCAAAAGGAAAAGGGAAGCAGAAGAATCCAAAGGCTAAAGTGGATGCCCCAAAGCCTAAAGAAAATAACTAGCAAGAAGAGCCTTCCAGCTCAAAGAAACATAAGAACAAAGGACATTAAGGCAAGGAGAAAGTCATGTGTTCCTACTGCAGTAAGGGATTCCAACCTGAGCATGCCTGCATGAAGAAGAAAATTGATGAGATGACTTCTCTCCTCGAGAGAAACAATATCAATCTCCTTGAGAACCTTCAAAGGAGAGATAATCAAGATCGGGATCCACAGCAAGAAAAAGGTCATGATCTCATGGCAAGCACCTCAAATCCCACAACTCTACTCATAGACTCTGGAGCTTCGAATCTCATGATGGCAAGCAGATATTCTATTTCCTCCATAGACACCATAAAGAGAATCCCCATCCACATGGGAGATGATTCCACCATCATTTTGAAAGGACAAGGTACAATAAATCTTGAACATGGCACTTTTTTCAATGTTCTATATGTACCCTCTCTGGTCTCCAACCTCCTGAGTGTATATCAAATGAATCATGCTAGAGTACCCAAGAGAGTAACCTTTAGCTCCAATGATGTGGAAATCAATGAGATTGCATCCTGGAAACTTCTTGCAAAAGGCCTTGCAAACCATCATGCAAAAGCCTATGACTTTTCCCATTTTCTGGTGGATACAAAGCCCGCTGCTCTTCTAAATCATGGAAATGACATCAATAGACTCTAGCATGAGATATTTGGTAATTTAAATTTTATGCACTTGCAAAAACTACAGAAAAATAACATGATTGAAGGCCTCCCGACAATCAGAACTACCAAAGGAATTTGCAAGGGTTGTGTTGTGGGAAAACACCCTAAACATAAGTTTGATCGGGGGAAGGCTTGTCGTGCATCAAGTATATTGGGGATGCTACACTCTGATATCAGCGGACCAATTCCCATCATGTACATGAATGGATCTCGGTATGTACTCACCTTCATAGATGAGTTTTCTAGATACACGTGGGTGTTTTTCATTAAGAAAAAATCTGAAGTGTTAGAGAAATTCATAGAATTGAAAGCACTGGTTGAGAATGCCTCTGGGAAAAAAATCAAATCCTTGAGATATGATAATGGCGGGGAATATATCAGTACTGATTTTCTGAATATATGTTCCAACAGTGGGATCAATATCCAACATTCTGTTCCCTACACCCCTTAGCAAAATGGTGTAGCGGAAAGGAAAAACTGCTCTCTCAAGGAGATGACCACATGCATACTAGAAGCAAAAGGATTGGCTACAAATTTGTGGGCTGAGACCATGAATTTTTATTCAGACATTCATAAAATAGTACCTCACTCCTCCATGAAGCGTAAGACACCTTTAGAACCCTATTTGGACACAATCTGGATGTGTCAAATTTCAGGGTGTTTGGGTCCACTGCATGAGCCCAGATTCCGTCTGACAAGAGGAAATATTTGCAACCAAAAAGTGTTGAATGTTTGTTTAATGGATATCCTGAAGAATATAAATTATTCAAGATTCTTAATATCAGAAAAAAACAAATTTTAATTGAAAGAAGTGTTAAGTTTGATGAGCCTCTCCTAGAGGTAGAGCTAGTTGAAGAAAATTCTGTTGATCTTCCTTCCTGTTCTGCTAACAATTTGGGTGATAAAAGTGGGAGTGATGACTCTGATTTCATAGAACTGATATTTGATATCAATGAGCAAGAAATATCAGATTCAAAATCATATTCTAAAGTGCACACAAATCTCCCAACTTTGGCCAAGAAGACACTTTCTTCCGCTGGGGAAAACATTGGAAATCCTACTGATCCAAGAAGAACCTGGTCTGAATTTCAAAGAGCAGGTATTGCGATCTCTTTCCATTATGATTTAATTTATGATACCTATTATTTAATGATTTTCTCAGATCCTAGTTCTTACTACCATGCTCGAAAAGATTCTAGATGGCAAGCTTCCATGGATGAAGAGTTTAATTCTCTTCATAAAAATGCTACTTGGGAGCTAGTTTCCCTTCCACCTGGGAGGAAATTAGTTCAATGCAAGTGGTTGTTTCAGAAAAAGGTTGCTACTAATGGCACAACCTACAAGTATAAGGCAAGGCTGGTTGCAAAAGGGTTCTCTCAAGTTCAAGGAGTGGACTACCATGAGACCTTTGCACCAGTGTCCAAGATGGACTCCATCCGCCTAGTTTTGGGAAATTCTACATCTAAGCACTGGTAGGTGCATCATATGGATATTAAGAGTGCCTTTCTACAAGGACATATTCATGAGGAGATATACATGAAGCAGCCTGAGGGCTAATTTTCAGATCCTACTTTGGTTTGCAAATTGCAGAAGTATTTATACAGGTTGAAACAGGCCCCAAGATCATGGTATGCCAAGATGGATGCCTTTCTGCTTTCACAAAACTTCCAAAGGTGTAAGTTTGATGCGAATGTTTATCTACAGTAGTATGATGGTAATTTAATTATAATTTTTTTATATGTTGATGATCTCTGATTACTGGTAGCACACTTGCTTCCATTTCATTCATAAAAACTACCCATGATGCATTTGAGATGAGAGATTTGGGCCTGCTGAAACAATTTTTGGGGCTTGAAATTGCACAAAATTTTGATGGGATAATGGTAAATCAGTATAAATAAATTTTATGCCTGTTAGTAAATTTTAACATGGTTGAATGTAAGTATTCTCCATTCCATTTCCTCTAAGGAGTCAACCTTAAAGAGGGAAAAAACACTCCTACCATGGATTGCACTATCTACCGCCAGCTGATTGGTAGCTTGCTTTACTTGACTCATTCATAGACTGATATATGTTATGCTGTGAATGCTGTATCAAGATACATGCAGAAGCCTCATGACCTGGATTGGAAGGCATCCAAGAGGATCCTTCGGTATATTCAGGGCACAAGATCCTACATCATTCATTATGCTGCAGATTCGAAGCTAGTGTTGGTTGGATATATAGTTTCAAATTGGGAAGGAAATTATACTAATCAGAAGTCCACTTATAGGTATGTATTTATGTTTTGTGGTGGCCCCATTTTTTGGTCCAACAAAAATCAGGCCACCATTTCATTGTCTTCAGCATAGGCCGAGTACAGGGGAGCAGTGAATGCTTGCATCCAAGCTGTTTGGTTGCAAGGAATTATTTCAGAGTTTGATTTTGGTAGTGCTTTGTCCACTGTCATATTTTGTGACAGCCAAAGTATTATTAATATCTTCATATATCCATTTACCAAGAAGAGGACCAAACATATAGAGATTCACATGCCTACATCAAGGAGCTGGTGCATGACAGGACCATAGTTCTGCAATATTGCCCTACAGATGAGCAGATTGCAGATATCTTCACCAAGAGCTTTACAGAGAAAATTTTCACTTACCTCCATTCACTGTCGAGGGTGAGTTCATCCAGGGTGATCAGATGCTTCTTCAGTGTTCAACTTGGGGGGGGGGTTCCCACTAGGTTTTCCCTCTTTCCTCGCTTAGATTATTTTGAGCATTGTTAGAGTTACATTTTTTGTACCGAGTGACCTATGGCCTTTGTTGCTGGGGCCCTAGCATTTCATACATTTTATTTTACTCCTCCTGAGTATAGCTTAAGGGGGGTGTTGGAGTCATTTACCCAACATACACATTTATTTGTTAAATTTTGGCCAATTTACCCACTATCCTAAGTTTAATTGACTTACTTGGCATCAGATGAGCACACTATGACATCAACATGGGCACACCCATGCCTTCCTTCAATCAAGGAGGCCAACTAATCCTTCACCTTCAATCAGAGAGGTTAACTGGGCTTCCTCCTTCAATCAATGAGGCTACCTAGGCTTCCTCCTTCAATCGGGGAGCAATTCTAGGTTGAATTGAGTGTCATAAGTGCACCTAATTGCTAACTGATTTTTGTTTCACCTAACAATTAGTTAAGCTGAATAGAAAATGCGCCTCTATCTATTATTTGTCTATTTTTGGCCAATACTTTGAATTGGAGTCAACTATGGCGCCTCCAACCAATTCGGATGACAAGTGTCACTTCAGTTAACTCCATCAAAGCAACTTGGAGTTAGGGATGTGCTACCACCTTGAGTTGGACATGCAAGGACATGTGTTGAGTCACATTCAGTTAGACTCAGTCATCTATTTCACTAAAATTCAGTTAGGACTTAGTGTGAGAATCAATTATGGCTAGATTTGTGGTTAACTAAGTGTGTTGAGTGTTACTGACATTCAATTAAGCTACACCCATCCATACAATTCGAATGACCTCCTTGAGTATTTGAATTAGCTTGGAATTCATGCATTCTGCATGACATTGTATTGTATTATTCATTCGTTTACTCATAATACATAACTGCAACCTCCTATTGCAGTATCGTTGCATCATTTCATGTGTAATTTGTCAATTGAATCACTTGTGATTTTATACTTTGTCCCAACATTGTTGTGATAGAATTAATAAAACCAAGTCATAACAACTTAGTTCATGGGATATTAAAGAATACCCCTAATTTCACTAGATATTCATAATTATTTACAAAAATCCTTTTGTTCAGCCCCCTCTCGATACATATTTCCAATTAAAAAACCCATATTCTTACAATATATTCCTTATTTTACTAGAAACCCCTTTTTATACCCCCCATACCCTATTCCTCGCCCCCCAATACCTACAATATATTGACCTTAATTTTCACAGTTAAAATCCCCCTTTTATGAATGAACATCATAAGATATTTCTCAACAAGGTGAGGCCCCCAATATTCATCCCCAATGACCTCTTGCACTTTATAAGGGTTGCATGACAAGTGAACTCAAAAACAACTTTTACTTTGTGGCTAAGATGAATTCTAATAACCAAATTATCAATTCCTATGTCAACAGGTTCTTGTCTTGTCCTAGAGATTCATGGAGAATAGTGCTAAGGAACGAAGCAGATATTCCCATCCTTCTATGACTTTGTCATGATTACCTTTGAAAGACCTCAAATTATTACCTGATTCTTGACTTTAATGAAACCAAACCTAGAAGAGAAGGCTCGCGCCTTGATTTGGATGTTACATGCCATTAGAAATATTTATTACAAGAAAATATGCATCGCATCTCAGTTGACTCAGTTAGAATCCATAGAAGTACATTTTTTTCAGTCAGTCAGTCAGGTTGTAGATTTCATGTCTCACCATATTTAAGAAGCCTAAATGTATTTCTGAAGTCAATTTTTTAGGTAGAAATTAATTACAGTCTTTAATGTTAGTCGGTAGCTTCCATGAGAAGATAAAAATTAGTCATTTTATATGTATAAGAAGAAGAATGAAAAACAGAGAGAGAGAGAGAGAGAGAGAGAGAGGGAGAGAGAGAGAACAGAGAGGAGAAGAGTCTCTGGAAGAAGAACATAGTAAGAGGGAAATTAGAAGAAGAAAAACTCTGAGAAGAGGAGATCAAGCTCATGTTTTGGAATGTGTTGAGAGCCCAATCTCTATAAAAGGTGAAGCATACAAGTAATTTTCAATTATGTAAATGTAGTCATATTTATCTTGTTATGTTGTAATAATATATAAACATATAGTTTTATGGTTGAATGCATGTCTTATTTATGCTGCACATATTCTCCAGAATTACTTGTGTGAATGTTGTTTACACTTATTGTTTGTAAAAGACATAAAGAATCCACAAATATTTCACCGTGTAAAAGTTTAAGTTTTAACCTCAAAGTGCTTGATAGAAGTCATATTTAATATTTTGGTTATGATATTGTGATCTTGTTGCAATAAAGTTGTGTCGAGGTTTATCCCAAGTTACGGAGTGGTGAAAATTGTTTTTCATATTATAAGCTAATAGACAAAGAAATCTTTTTTATAAATTTCCACTAAATGTAGTCCTCTCGAAGTGGGAGTTGGTCGCAGTTAAAAGTGTGTTGCGGTAAAATCCCATCAAAGTCAAGTGGGTTTCTGTTGAGGTAAAAGTGTGTCGGGTTAAAAGTCCGTAAAAGGTGTGTCAATGTAAAGTTAAAGTTGAGTCATGTCGTAGTGAAGTATGTAGCACTCAATTGTGAAGACTTGTATGTCACACTAAAATTCTGTTGCAGTAAAACCCTATCACAGTAAAATCTTGTCGCAGGTATTTCGATCAAAGTTAACTCGTTGAAGAAAAAGGAGGGGTTTCCCAAAGGTAGTGTGTCACAACTCCAAAATTAAAGAAAAGAAAATTTCTTACTGTGTAGTAAATCAAGTTGACCACCACATCTCTCCCCCTCTCTATACTCCCAAGATCTGGTATCAGAGCGAGGTTTAAGAAAGAAACCTTGTCTTAAAAGGGGAAAAAGTAATTGTCCAAGGAAAATAAAAATTAAAAAAAATGGTTTCCACTTCTAGTACACAAATGTCAAGTTTACAAACTCCAATTTTCTCAGGAAAGAATTATGAATATTGGTCTCTAACAATGAAGGATTTTTTCAGAAGTAAAGACGTATGGGACATAGTCCAAAATGGCTATATAGAACCAACAAATCATACAACATATAATAATCTCACACAAGTTGAGAAAGATTCCTTGAGGGAACAAAGGAATAAAGATGGAAAGTCTCTGTTCTACATACATCAAGCTATGCATGAAAGCATACTCCCAAAAGTAGCAGCAACAAAGACCGCTAAAGAGGAATGTGATACATTGGAAATTGCCTATTGAGGCTTGGACAAGGTAAAGACTTCTAAGTTGTAGATTCTTAGAATAAAATGTGAATCTATGTAAATGAAAGATACAAATTCATTGGAATTATTTTACACTAGAGTTGGCATTGGTCTGATAAGTCTATTGAAATATCATGGAGAAAACATAGAATATAGAAGGGTTGTTGAAAAAATTCTTAGAAGTATTCCCCCAAAATTTGAATCCTTGGTCGTGACCATGGAAGAAAACAAAGACCTCTCCCAGTTTACCATTGATGAGTTACAAGTCTCACTAATCAATCATGAACATAGAATCAATAGATCAAATACATGATTAGAAGGTGCATTTGCAGCAAAATCACCTATAAGTTGTGGAAGAGCCAAGGGGAGATCTAATATTAGAGGAAGAAGAAGATTTTTTTTCCATAGGAGGACACAACAACAGTCTTGGAAGTGTCGCTGGTAGAGGACAAAATCAGAATCCCAGTCATCCAAGTGGTCACAAGTTTTATAAGTAAAAAATACAATGTCATTATTGCAATAAATTTGAACATTTTGCATATGAATGCATGAAGAAGCAGTATGACCAAGGAAATAAAGTTCAAAACTAGTCGAGCAACACCATCCCTTCAACCATCATAATGTTTTTGGCATGTGCATCCCCAATTGAATGCATTTTTTTCCAAGAAAGTCCATGTGACATATGGTATTTAGATTATGGTTGTAGCAGTCATATGACTGGTAATTTAATTTTTTTTTCTAGTCTAGATAAATCAATTCAAACTGATGTCACACTTGGAAATAATATCCAAGTCATTATTTTGGGAAAAGGTATTGTTTGTATTCTAACCAAACAAGGGGAGAAAATAGTATGCATTATGTTGATTATGTCGAAGGTCTTAAACACAATTTGATGAGCATTGGTTAATTGATCATAAAAGGTTATAGAGTCTATATGGAAGACAATAATTATGTGATTAAAGACTTACGTCCAAGTAAAAATATGATAGCAAAAGTACCAATGACAAACAATCACTTGTTTCCTTTGAGGATAATGCCATACATGAAAGGAAAGGAAAATTCAGGAGTTGCATTCAAGGCAGAAAGCAAAGAAGTAGACAAGCATTGCAACAAGGAAGAAAAGGACAACGCTGAAATTCGAGCAGCATTTTAATCAGAGGTTTAGGATTAGTCCTGGCTATGGCATTTCATATTTCAACATTTGAATTTCGGTGGGTTGAAGCTACTGCACATGAAGAACATGGTGAAAGGGTTTCCATTGCTCAACAAGCCAAAGATAGTTTGTGAAGACTGCATTTTTGGAAAGCAACATAGAGAGACTTTTCTAGTTATAAATTCATACAGACCACTCACACCACTTGATATTATGCACTATGATATATTTGGCCCAATGCAGACATCATCCATGGGAGGATGCAATTATTTTCTTACTTCCATTGATGACTTCACAAGAAAAACATGTGGGTATATTTTCTAAAACATAAATCTGATGCATTTGGATGTTTTCACTAGTTCAATGCATTCATGGAAAAGTAAAGTGGATACAACATCAAAATATTAAGGATGCAAAAAGGCGGTGAATATGTCTCGAATGACTTCCTAAATTTTTATAAGACCCATGGCATACACAAGCAATTCATTGAACGATATACACCTCAACAGAATGGTGTTGTAGAGAGAAAGAACATAACTATTATGGAGATGGCATGCAACATGATGGAAACCAACCATTTGTCAAATGAATATTGGGCTGAGGCAGTCACAACTTATGTATACATTATGAACCAGTGTCCGACAAAGAGCGTGAAGGACAAAGTCCCTCAAGAAGCATAGACGGGTATGAATCACAATGTTTCAAGTTTGAAATTTTTTGGTTTTTTTTCATATGATCATGTTATAGATGAGCTAAGAAGTAAATTAGACAATAAGGGACATAAATTCATTTTTTTTGGTTACTCTAAAGACACAAAATCATACAACTTGTATGATCATGTCACAAGGAGAGTAATTATCAGTCATGATGTTCAATTTGTTGAGAATGAAGCATGGGATGGAACCGTCGAGAAGAATGACACGATTGCGTCGATTGTTGAGCATGATGACATGATGGAGTAAGTGGTTCAAACACCACATGTAAGTCAAAATGTCACAGGACCATCAACTCCCAGGATACTGTGACATGTTTTAGCACAAGGAACTTCGACACAAGTTGCAGCTCAAGTTATGCTGATAAGCACACCAAGAGGTTAGAAAAATCCATCAAGCAGTTCGAGGAGGTTGACATCAACAGATTTAATAAAGACAAGAAGTCCATGTGAGATATATGAAATTGGTACACCAATTTCATTCTCTTTTTTGCATTATTTTCTCAAATAGATGATCCTCTAACATTTGCGGAAGCTGTCAAAGATGAAGTATGGGAACAAGCCATAAATGAAGAGATAGAATGCATTGAGAAGAACCAAACATGGGAGCTAGTAGATGTACCAAAAGGTAAGGATGTAATTAGTGCTAAAGATTTACAAGATCAAGCAAGATGTTGGTGGCAATGTGCAGAAGCATCAGGAAAGAATGGTCGCAAGAGGGTTCACACATCAACTTGGAATAGACTTCAATGAAACTTTTGCATCTGTCACACGCATGGACACAGTCAGAACAATTTTTCCCATTGTTGAACAAAACAAATGGTATGTTTATCAAATGGATGTTAAATATGCATTTTTGAATGGCTTATTAGAATTTGAATGCCATTTATATATTCAAGCAGATAGTTCTAATAATGTTTGCAATAAAAGGATAATGAAGATACAAACTGAACAAAACAAACCACATAGGAAATAGACAAGTATTGCTCAGGAATTTATAGTATCATTCACAATAATAATATTTGGTGTTACAATAGTTTACATAGAAAGAATTTGAATGCATGGGGTATGAATTCAAATCTCCCAAGTGGACATGACTGTATCTAATTGAATCTCTAACTCATGGTCTCCCAATCAATATCGAAGTCCAAAATCAACTCCCAAATGTCCAACCAACTCAAACAAACAATGGAAACTAGTTAACTCAGTGCAACTAAGTGTGTTAGGTGGGAAAAGGCACCTAATCCACATGCATCCATGCATTATTCATGCAAGACTTGCACTAGCTAACTGTTTGAGAACTAATTGAAAGTAACTGAGGGCTAAGTGAGACTAACTAGTACTAACTGCAACTAACTGAAGTAGGTTGGTACTGGGACTCCCAGTGGCTCCTAAAATGTAGGGATTGGTATAGGAGGCACCCAAACTGATGCATGCACATGCAATAAGTGGAATTTAACCTATAGCAGTGTTCCCCACACTCCAATGACTGGTACATGTGGCCCCATTGAGCCAAGTAGACTCAATTGTACTAGGGGACCCAAATATTTAATTAAGGTTCCTAAGTTAGGCAATAATTAATGTAATAGACATTTGACCAAGGGAGGAATAATAATCCCAACACCCCCCTGAATCCTAACTTGGACAATTGTGGGCCCTAGTAACAATACCATAGGTCACCCAAATACAATCTAGAAGATAATAAAAAATGATTCTTAATACAACTGGGGAAATAGGGGAAAACCCCCCCTCAAAAATAACCAGGAAAATAGCAATCTGCAAGCTATGTTTAGAAGAAATAAGCTTCCTCCTTAGAAAAAATAACTTAAGCAAAAACACTGCTACAAAATTGTAGCTCTATGCAGCAGCATGGTCCATCAATGGACCTCTCAATGTAATTATGAAATGATGACCCTGTTTGTCTCTTCTAGATGGTGAAGGTAGGTAATGATCAAGTTTCTGCTTCTGTGGTCCATGTAGCTGATCATTCGCCATCATCAAGTAGCACCGACTTGGAACTTTGCTGCATCATACTGCAGAGAGAGAATCTATTAGAGATAGTGCAACATGCTCATCCTGATATTGGGACCTTGTTCTTCTTTTGTCTTCTGGATCTCTAGCACCTCTTCCAGCTGCATCAATAAGCTTTTGAGCCCATCTGGGTTTAGGATTCTGATTAGAAATAGGTACTGGATTTGGATCTAGAATATCTTGATATTCAGTCCCAATAACATGATCATGTTGAATGTGATCTTCTTCATCTGAATCTGAAACCTGTAGCACATCATCATCATTATCAAAAATAGGTGGAGAAATAGTTATACCTTCATGTGCTACTGGAGGAGTATCATGCAGTTGATCTTCTTCAAACTGGACACTTCTTTCAATGAAGCATATTCTGGTAGCAACCTCCATCATTTTGTAAGCTTTTGCATCTTCTGCATATCCCAGCAAAATGCATTTGCTACTTTGGGCTTGGAAGGACTTCCTCTTGTCAAATGATATTTTGTCCCAAGCTTTGGAACCAAAAACTCTTAGATGAGAGACATTAGGCTTATACCCATGTAGTGCTTCGAATGGAGTCACCCTAACCACTAACTTGTGGGACACCCTATTCTGCAAATACAAAGCACAGTTTACTACTTCAACCCAAAGAAAAGGAGGTAGATGCTTGGCATGGAGAAGGCATGTTGCCATCTCTTCTGGTGATATGTTCTTCCTCTCAGCCACATCATTTTGATGTAGTGTGTATGGAACTGAGTGTTCCATTCGAATCCCCTCTGATTCACAGAAACTCTGGAAATATCTTTGGATGTACTCTCCTCCATTATCAGATCTAATTGACTTGATCTTCTTATTGAAACTGTTCTCAACCATAGCTTTAAAAATTTTAAAATTCTCAAAAAATTCTGATTTTTGTTTCATGAAGTAGATCCAATAGTACCATAAACAATCATCAATAAAAGTGAGGAAGTACCTGCAACCATCATACTTCTTTTTTGGATGCTTACCTATGAAGCAACCAGCACATACTCCATCGGAAGTTTGGATGGAGGGAAAACCTTCAACCATTTTATCATTATGGAGCTACTTCAAATATTTGAAATTGAGACGGCCAAATCTCTCATGCCAAATATTGCTTGATGTTGTTAGCATGAAACAATAAAGTTGTAGGAGGAGAAATAGGTAAGAAATGTGAGAACTCGTAAGCTTTGGTAAAGTGATTTGCAATACCTCTCGCTACAATCTTTCCATTAGATTTTTCTGTAATCTCAACTGATTCTGAATCGAATGTAACTCTTTTGGGAGAGCCTATATGTGTCATCTGGTAAATAGACAACATGTTAGCAACAAGGGAGGGCACATATAAGACATTCTTGAACTCACCATGCTTCGCTCTGACTGAGCCCCTTCCTTCTCCTGGAATCTGGGAATCATCTCCCATGTGAATGTTAGGCCCCTTTGTTAGTGAAAGAGTAGATAATGATTATTTGGAAGCAACCATGTTGTTGGAAGCTCCAGAATCTATTATGTATGCTGAGGATGAAGACATTGTCACTTTCAAAGCATGAATCCTCTCTATATCTTCTATCTTTGGTTCTTCATCAAGCTTCTTTTCTCTTGGGGAAGCAATGTTATGCTGCTTGACAAAAGCTGACATTTCATCAATTTCTTTCCTCATACAATGATCTTCAAGACGGTACCCCTTTTCATAATAAGGACATAACTTCTTTTCAAAATTCTTCTTCTTGGAGCTAGAGGCCCCTTTGGAAGCTTGCTGATTTTCTTTAGGATTCAAATCAACTACCTTTGGTTCCTTCTTCTTTGATTTCCCCTTTGCTTGCTCTTTGGAAGATTTAGAAACTAGAAGAACTTGATCTTTGGATGTCTTCAAGACTCCCATTCTCATCAATTTGTCTTTCTCTTTGATTAAGGACTCAGAAAAAGAATCTAATGAAGGAACCTTTCAATCAGGAAAGCTTTCCCGCTTGGAATGAACTATGGAAACAAACACAGAATACTCAGGGCCTAGTTTGCTGAGTATGGAAAGGACATTCTGCTCATCCTTCTGCTCTGTTCCGCATTGTCTGCACTGGAGTACTAGAGACTTTAATTTAGTGAATAATTGCTCAAAAGTCTTGAAACTACTGGGATGTAAAGATACCAACTCATTCTCTAGAATGTGTCCCCGAAGCTCATCTTGTTTGTTAAACAAGCTATCAAGCTTCTCCCAAACTTCTCTGGGATTCATCAATCCTTCTAGATGGAAGAGGAGATCTTTGTAAATATAAGTACATAACTATCTAAATGCTTCATCACAACAGTTTAGGAACTTGTTCCACTCTACCGGCTGATGAGGCTCAGCCTCGAATCCATGTATGATCCTGTGGTAGCCATGCTTGCACAAGGCCAATTGCATATCAATCCTCCAATCAAGATAATTGGAAGTTGTGAGGATCCATGGTTCAGCAGTTTGAGAACTCATAATTGCTTCGGCTGGAAGACTGCAAATACTTCTCACAAGCTACGTAGCACCTGTCAATTTCACTGCAATAACACACTAAAACATATGAACTGTTAGAATCATGCTTTTCCTCTTGACATGAACATTTTTTCAAGGTCCGTCATGCCCTCTCTGCTGCTCTAAATAAATCCAGAACTAGCAAATTTTCATAGGGGACTTCTGTGGAAACCCAGCTGCTTCTGATGTTCGATGGGTACAAACAAGTATGAAACCTACTTGAGAAGGCTCTAATACCATATTAGAATTTGAATGCCATTTAGATCTTCAAGAAGATAGTTCTAATCATGTTTGTAGCAAAAGGAGAATGAAGATACAAACTGAACAAAACAAACCACACAAAAAATAGACGAGTATTGCTCAGGAATTTACAGTATCATTCACAATAATAATATATGGTGTTACAATAGTTTACATAGAAAGAATCCGAATGCATGGGGTATGAATTCGAATCTCCCAAGTGGATATGATTGTATCCAACTGAATATCTAACTCATGGTCTCCCAATCAATATCGGAGTCCAAATCAACTCCCAGATGTCCAACCAACTCAAACAAACAATGATATCTAGTTAACTCAGTGCAACTAAGTGTGTTAGGTGGGAAAAGGTGCCTACTCCACATGCATCCATGCATTATCCATGCAAGACATGCACTAGCTAACTGTTTGAGAACTAATTGAAAGTAACTGGGGGCTAACTCAAACTAACTAGTACTAACTCCAACTAACTGAAGTATGTTGGTGTCGGGACTCTTAGTGGCTCTTAAAATATAGGGATTGGTCTAGGAGGCACCCAAAATGATGCATGCACATGCAGTAAGTGGCAGTTAACCTCTAGCAATGTTCCCCACACTCTAGTGGCTGGTACACATGGCCCCATTGAGCCAAGTGGACCCAATTGTACTAGTGGACCCAAATATTTAATTAAAGTTCCTAAGTTAGGTAATAATTAATTTAATAGGCATTTGACCAAGGGAGGATTAATAATCCTAACATGGCTATCTTAGAACTAGCAAGAACCAACAACCATTTACTGTGATACCAGTTCATCCATCACATTGTCACGAAACCATGTGTTCTATAAGAGAACCAAGCACATTGACACAAGGTATCATTTCATAAGAGAATTGGTGAACAACAAATAGATTTGTTTAAAATTTTGCAGGTCTGAAAATCAATTGGTAGAAATCTTTACAAAACCATTAGCAAGGGATATGTTCCAGTATCTGCGAAGTTATTTAGGAGTGACAAGTTCTGCTCAGTGAATTTTGTCATGCATAGAGCAAGTTCCAGCTGTGAAACATTTTGTAAAATTTTGTTTAATGATCCCCATGTGCTCATAATTGAGGGAGAGTGTTGGAAATATTAATTACAAGCAGATCTGCATCACATCTCGGTGGACTCAGTCAGATTCCATAGAAGTGCAGTTTTTGTCAGTAAGTCTCTTAGGTTGTGGAGTTCACTCTCACAATATTTAAGAAACCGAATTGTATTCCTAAAGTCAAGTTTTTAGGTAGAAATTAATTACAATCTTTAATGTTAGTTGATAGCTTCCAAGAGAAGCAAAAATTTAGTCTTTGTATATGTAGAAGAAGAAGAAAGAAAAACAAAGAGAGAGAGAAAACAAAGATGAGAAGAGTCTCAAGGAGAAGAACAGAGTAAGAGGAAAGGAAGAAGAAAAAAAACAAGCTCAAGCTCGTGTTTTAGAATGTTTTAAGAGCCCCATCTTTGTAAAAGGTGAAACATCGAAGAAAATTTCCAAATATGTAAATGCTGGAGTAGTTCTCCTGTTATGTTGTGATAATATATAAACCTATAGTTTTATGGTTGAATGATGCTTTGTTTATATGACACATCTTTTCCAAATTACTTGTATAAATGTTGTTTACATTTATAATTTATAAAAGATAAAAGATAAGAGAATACACATGTAAAAATTTATGTTATACACTGGCTTTATTACCTTATAAATTAATAGCCAAATAAATCTTTTATAAAGTTCTGTTAAATGTGTGTGCCATAAAAGCCTTTGGCAATAAAAGTCAAGTTGACGCATCTCTACCCGGTCTCTACTCCCAAGAGAATTTATGTTATACACTGGCCTTATTACCTTATAAATTAATAGCTAAATAAATCTTTTATAAAGTTCTGTTAAATGTGTGTGCCATAAAAGCCTTTGGCAATAAAAGTCAAGTTGACGCATCTCTACCCCGTCTCTACTCCCAAGAGCAACTGTCAGGTGAACTTACAATACCATAAGTGCTAGCCTCCAACACCGTCGGCATACTGAAAGTGAAAGAGCCCTCACACTTTTTTAGATCCTTCGCTAAACACTCATTTGATTTCAATTTGAAGGAGCTGCTTGAACATGGAAACTGTTCTTGGCATGATATGATGGGCGAATTTATATCCTTACACAAACTTCGGCTCGTAGAAAAACTCTCCTCCCCAGGTCACAATCCCTCTATCTCCACCCTCTCTCCACATGGATCTGATATCGGAAAGGCGTGAATCTCTGAGACTATTTGTTAAATCTTGGCCATGAATTCAACAGACAGAGAGTCTATACCTGGAAGGACTCTTCTCCACCTCGCTAACTAAGACTATTGCAGAAGCCGCACGATCATCCTGAGGATTCATCTTTGAAGAAAATGACTCATGGGGAACTATAGCCCAGTGTACGCTCTAACGATGGCCCAACTGCGGATTAGAGATCAGAAGAGTTGATGCTTCCTCCTACAATTTGCTCTTAGGACGGGAGTCCTTCTGATCTGCATATGGACCTGAGGCTGAAGAAAGGCTTCTATTCACCGTGTAAAGTTAGCTTCCATGTTTTGTTGTCAGGGTGTTACGTTTCATGCTCATTTTTAGATTTGATTTCTGTTCATACCCAAGGTCCCTTAGAAGGCGTTTGATTGTTGTGTTTGTTCCACAATAAGGGAAAATTTATACCGACATATTGCATAAACAAATCGACACATTAATTTATTGCTAAATAGATCAGTGCAAATGAGACTCGGATATCCTCTAAACACTCCGCAGTAACACGTGGCAATGCCAAGTGCAAAGGTTCTCTACCATCAAGTTTTGCCTGCTTGTGAGACTATGTAGCTACACGTGGAAATGGCAAGTGCCAAGCGTTGCTACCGTTGAATTTTGCCTACTACAAATCACTAAATTTGCATGCATTAATTAATGCCTGTGTTGTCAAGCTCTATAATCTGCCTTGAGATATCGTCTCCTTACTAAGTAGACACGTTAACTACCAGAGACAAACGTCAGTGTGGTATGCAAATAGTGAAATAGTATTCAGCAGAACATAGGGAATAATATGTTTAATTAATAGCGTTTTTCTTCGATAACAATGCCTATTTTAGGGGTTTTATAAACATGAAGGATTTGGGTTATGATTACAGTGTATTTGTTCATGAGAGATATATTAGGCCTGTAAACCTGCTTAGGCCTATTACGGTAAACTAATGTGGGAGCCCGATCGGTACTATTGCTGCAAATAATCGCTGAGAAATCAAAACCCATTGAACTGAGATGTGAACTCTGGTTTGGGTTAGTGCCAGTTTGCTTTCAATCATGAATTTTTTCGGTATCAGCAAGTACATAAGAGCTAACCGCATATCACTGAGAATACAGAAACTTACAGAAGATTGGTTGGCAAACCATGAAAAAAGAGTTAACACCATGTCATTCAGAATACAGAAAATTACAGATGAATATCTTGAAATCTGTATTGATGGTAAGGTTTTACAACTAACGATACCACCTAATTTCCTCACAAGCTGCTCCGCGGCTGGAATAATCAATAGTCCTAATTGTGCGTTCGTTGGCACATTAGCAATGGGCAAATTGGATGAATCCGACAACATGGGTACAATGGGCAAATTAATGACAGTCTTGAACGAAAAGTTATACAGGCTGAGCAGCCGTGGGTTTTATTCTTTTAGTGGCGTTCTGGATTCTATAATCGATACCTTCGAAAGGTATTACAGTGACTCTCATGGGAAAATAGACGAGGATGAGGATGAAGAGGAGGGCGAGGAAGAGGATGAATGGATTCGTGATGGCGACGAATATTTCTGGGTCTTCAATACCGCTGGTACTGTTTCCGCTGACAGCCCGAAAGATGGATATTTTAACGAGCTTATAGAGGACGCCAATGAAAAGTGCGACGAAGCTCGATCCAGGATGAAAATACCTTTCAACGGGGAGATAAAGGATGACATTCTCCAGTGGTGTAAGGTACATTCCCCATCACATAACAGTAATTGGTGTGTTGAATTTGAGATTGAACTGAGTGGAATTTTGTCTGAATATTTTTGGCACCGACATGGACATGTGTTTGAGGCTCTTGGCTTTTCATTTGCCAAGCCGCTGCTAATTGAAGCGATGTTTGAGCCTCTTTGCGGTGGCATCTCTAAAAGTATAAGCTTGGAGGCCCAGGGGGAATCATTAAGTAGGGCCTTCCGAGGACTATCTGCAATGCATGGACACATAGAAAGGAAGTTTGTTTATGGTGATTGGGATTCAACTGGTCAAGATGATCCATCTGAGCAGATAGATAAGGTTATGGATGTCAGTAAGCTGCCCAATCCAATACATATGTATGGTCTTCGATCTTTACTGCCTGGGATGGCCAAAGATTTCTTCTCTCATGGGGGATGGAGTCCGGAAAATGTTGACAATGAATTATTGGCATGGGAGGACAATATATTTGTGAGATTTTTGCTGTTTACTGGAAGTCGTCTGGCCTCATTGCTTAGGCGGTGTATTATCTGCAACAAAAATCTACCTTTTACCGTCTCCAGGCTGTGTAGTTGTGCCGATGAATTATGGTATGTACTATACACGCTAAACTAATTCCTCAAACTTTCTCTCCCATTTATAGAATAGGAAAATGATCTGTTAAATGTCTAATATATATAGTTTCTTCTACTACCATATAACATTGTAAGATTCACACCAATGGGTTTTGCAGCTTGTTTGGCTTCGAAGTATTGGGGTTGGGAACGCAAGTGCTACAAGGAATTATTCGAATGCCACAAGAATTAATTGATTTAGAGATTTCCATCACTTTGGCCTCGGCAGAAGGCTTCCGTGATGTATTCGAACCATTCCCTCCTTTTCTTTTGGAGAAAAGGGAGATTCGTCAGCGTTCACAGCTCTTAAATAATGAGGATGGTGCAAACCCTAGGCCTAACCCTAATAGCCGGGGACAGAGTCATAACAAAAACAAAAACATGGATGTTTTGAGGAGCATAATAAAATCATTTCCTCCAGTTTCGAAGATGAGATTATGCGCCGATGAATTTGACTTAAAGGCGAAGCTGGCGAAATCATGGTTGTGTACGCCTGAGGGGAAATCAGCGGACATATATTTTGGGAAGGAAGCCTACCAGCTTCCTTATAACGTTCTTAGATTTATGCTCTGCACCAACAGAATGTCGATGGTATTTCTATCTGACAATGATGACAAAATTCTAAAAGTTGATAATTCGGAGTCGCAGATTTATCAGTTCGCCATTGTCCAGGATTCTCCCGAGAGGGAGGCTGTTTATATTGAATCCTACGTCAGAAACAAGCATGAAGTTTCCAGATTTGGATTTCATGGAAGTGGCAGGGAAAACTGGTATTCAATCCTGAGGTATGTAATCTGTATGTTAACGATGAATCAAAGTAATTTTCGTCATAAAATCAAAGCTATTAATGTTTCAGTTGTGCAATGTTATAAAAGCTATTAATGGATTGGCATTGGCATTGACAGAAACGGCTTGCGATGCTTAAGCAATACGAAATTAATGTCCAGTGGAAATTATCTGGGTGATGGTATTTATTTGGCGAACAACTTCGAATATTCTGCGACCTATGCAGCCTGCAACTCAAAGGGATCTGCAGATACTTGGATGAATGGCATGTATATGAACGGTTTCTATGTGGTGAGTGTATGTGAAGTTATTTCTTCTCCAACAATAAACGAGGCATTAGGTATATTCATTGTTCCTAGAGAGCACGAGGGCAGTGTGGCAGTGAGATATTTGCTTGTCTATGCCAGAGCTGATCAAATTCTAAGAGCAAGAATTTCTGATGGCCACTTATTGTTGCATGGCGGCGATAGCGTCGATCTCTCTGAGCATTATCAATGTATAAGACAAAAGCATGCTTTTGGTTTTTGAAACTACTATGCTGACATAATTCTTCATTGAAAAACTTTCATCCTTGTGTATAAACATCTTTGTCTTTTTTTTTAAATTCTCTTCGAAATGAAATAGGTGTTACGATCAGTTTAGTGTGTGATTATTACTGTGAGTTAGTGGCCATGATCGCTAAATAATTCATGCTTGCTTCATAAAAAGATAAAATATGCTTTGGCGTGCACAACCTATCTAAGACTGGCCAACATTAACCTACTAAAGAGGTTTGAATGGTGGAGATTATAGAAATAGAATAATATAAAATAGTGTAACGTGAAATTATAATTAACATGCTATGGTTGAAATATGTGAAACATCTACACCTCTAGAGTGCACAACCTATTTAAAACTATGTGAAGCATCTGTATCTCTGGACTGCACAGCCTATCTAAGACTAATTTAAAACTATGTGAAGCATCTGTCTCTCTGGACTGCACAGCCTATCTAAGACTATGTGAAGCATCTATATATCTGGAGTATGTTAAGCATCTATCAACCTATCTAAGACTAGCCAACATTAACCTACTATAGAGTGTTGAATTATGGAGATTATACAAATAGAATAATAGTGTGTGAAGCATCTATATCTCTGGAGTATGTTAAGCATCTATATCTCTGGAGTGCACAACCTATCTAAGACTAGCCAACATTAACCTACTATGGAGATTATACAATTAGAATAATATAAAATAGAGTGTTGAATGGTGGAGATTATACAAATCGAATAGCATAGAATAAATAAAATAATATAAAATAGTGTCACATGATATTAGGAATAACATGCAATGCTTGAAATATGTGAAAAAAAGTGCAATCTCTTTGCCAAACACAAATGTACAGGTGAAATTAGGTAACATCATAATAAAACTTTATCTTCTCCAAAGAGGTAACGCTTAATTATTAAAATTGGAAATAATGTACAGGTGAAATTAATAACATCAAAATAAAACTTTATCTTCTCCAAAGAGGTAACGCTTAATTATTAAAATTGGAAATAAAAACAGAAATGATCATTAGCCATTGATAGGTTTCCTCATTACATTTTCCTTTAAAAGCAAATTCCGTGAACAAATTCACACGGGATGTTTTTTTTTGCTTTAAAAACAAATTCACACCATTTTTTTTTTAGTTTTCTTTGCGTTGGCTTTTATTTGTTCCGATTAGAGATATGTACACTTACACTTTGTTCATTTGTTCCAATTAGACATATGTACATTTACACTTTGTTCACACGGTACACGGGATGTTTTTTGCTTTAAAAACAAATTCACATGGGATGTTTGTTTTTTTGAGTTTTCTTTGCGTTGGCTCTCATTTGTTCCAATTAGACATATGCACACTTACACGAACCAATATATCTTCCAATTATATATATGTACACTTACAAGAACCGATATCCTAAAGGCTAAGCTCATGCACTTGGTCATTTTGGACTACTATATATCAATCTTTTCCTTCCTTTTTCTAGTCCATGGTTTTCTAGTCCAGGAAATACCATGCTAGAAAGCTTTGTAGAAATAAATCAAAGAAACGGAATCTGGAAATTTATATCTTTTCCTTTTTCTATTTCTACTCCAACTTTTCTAGTCCATGAAATACCATGTTGGAAAACCTTGTAGAAATAAATCAAAGAAAGGGAATCTGGAAATTTGTTTTTTCCAATCCCTTTTTCTGGTCTATGAAATACTATGCTAAAAATATTTCGTGTTAGAAAACCTTGTAGAAATAAATCAGAGGAATGGAATTTGGCAATTCAATATTTCATGCTAGAAAACCTTGTAGAAACAAACCCTGGAAACAAACCAGAAGAATGGAATTTGGAAATTCAATATTTCATGCTAAAAAAACCTTGTAGAAACCTTGTAGAAATAAATTAGAGGAATAGAATCTAGAGAAACAAATCAAAGGAATGGAATTTGGAAATTCAATGGAATTTGGAAATTCAATATTTCATGCTAAGAAACCTTGTAGAAATAAATCAGAGGAATAGAATCTGGAGAAACAAATCAAAGGAATGAAATTTGGAAATTCAATATTTCATGCTAAAAAACCTTGTAGAAATAAATCAGAGGAATAGAATCTGGAAATTCTGATATTTCATGCTAAAAAACCTTGTAGAAATAAATCAGAGGAATAGAATATGGAAATTCTGAGTTAAATTTGTTATTGGTCATCTACAAAGAACTAGAGACTGATCCAATGGCAATGGGTTAAAAGGGAAATAAGTTTTCTTATGTGTTAAAGAGATATTCTCTTTAAATCAAATTTATTTAGTTCTTTTATAAGGGCATCACTTAAATCTTGTCAAGAAAAAAAAATTCACTCTTCATACATGTATCCACTCTTCATACATGTATCTATTCTATCTCACATCTCTATTTTGTCTCAGAAACCGACATCGAGATTTCATGGGGTTGTAAAAACTTAAGTATAAAGAACCTCTTTCCCTCACAACACCAACCCCAAAGGAAACATCCTCTCTTGACAAAACATTGGTTGAGGCAGAAACTGACGAAAACAAGCATGCATTGGCTGTAGCAACTGCTCAAGGTGCAGCTGAGATTGTTCATCTCTTAGATGTGGCTCATAGGTATTCTCATCGCATAGATGTGGCTCCTAGGTGTTCATCTCATAAATATGGCTTGTGGCTCAGATGGCTCATAAATTGTTTATCTCATTGGTATTCTTGTATTGTATGGGGCATTGTGGCATCATAGGCTTGACCACATGAGTGAGAAGGCAATGCAGATTCTCCACTCAAGGAAACTGCTTCCAGATCTGAAGCAGGTAAGTTTGGAATTCTCTGAGAACTATGTTTATGGAAAACAGAAGAGAGCTAGATTTCTCAGGGTTGGGAAACAAATAATAGCGAAAATTTAGAGCTTGTCCATACATATGTATGGGGATCAACTCAGGTACAATCTCTTGGTGGCTCTCATTAATATGTTACTTTTATTGATGATGCAACTAGAAAAACTTGGGTTTATTGCATTAAACAGAAATATGATGTGTTTGATACTTTTAAGAAGTGGAAAGCTTTGGCTGAGAATGAGACGGGAAAAAGGTTGAAATGTCTCAGATCTGATAATGAAGGTGAATACTGCAACAAGGACTTTGAAAATTATTGTTCACACAATGGGATTCATAGAGAGAAGACAGTGCCTGGAACACCACAAGAAAATGGTGTGTCAGAAAGGATGAACAGAATGGTCATGGAGTGTGCAAGGCGTATGAGATTGCATGCAAGGTTTCCCTTACAATTTTGGGCTGATGTTGTAAACATTGTTGTTTATTTAATAAACAGAGGGACTTCAAGCACTTTGGATGGTGGGATTCTAGAGGAGGCATGGACAAGTAAACAGGTAAAATACTCATTTTCTGAGAACTTTTGGTTGTGAAGCATTTGTCTATATTGATAAAGATGATAGAACAAAGCTTGAAGCTAAATCCAAGAAATATACCTTTATTGGATATGGGGTTGATGATTTTGGTTATCGCTTATGGGATTTTAAAAATCGCAAAGTCATTAGGAGTAGATATGTAGTATTCAATGAAAAGGCTATGTACAAAGATTAGTTGTAGGGAAAGAAAGTGGAAAAAGAAAATACAAAGTACATAGTGCTTGATGAAATCAAAGAAAATGAAGCTCTAAAGGAACCAAAAAATCAAGAACAACAGCAGGTACCTGAAACTCCTGCAACTGTAAGAAAATCTACCAGGTTAGGTAGACCCCCTGAATGATTCTCTCCTTCACTGTATTATTTATTGATGACTAATTTTGGTGAACCGGAATGTTATGAAGAGGCAATGCAGGTAGAAACTAGAAAGAAGTGGGAGCAAGGCATGAATGACGAGATGGAATCATTGGTAAGAAAATAGAGTTGGGATTTGGTTCAAGTTGACTGCAAAAAAAAGGGCATTGCAGAATAAATGGGTTTATAGGTTGAAAGAAGAAGACAGATGCAAAAAGCGGTACAAGGCTAGACTTGTTGTAAAGGGGTTTGCACAAAAGAAAGGTATAGAGTTTGATGAAATATTTTCTCTTGTTGTTAAAATGACTTCAATTAGAACTATTTTAAGTTTAGTGGTGGTAGAAGATTTGCATCTTGAACAGTTAGATTGAAAAACAGCCTTTCTCCATGGGGATTTGGAGGAAGAGATTTATATGCAGTAGCCACAGGGGTATGAGGTCAAAGGGAAGGAGAATTCAGTTTGTAGGTTGAAGAAGAGCTTGTATGGCCTAATGCAATCCCCAAGGCAGTGGTATTTAAAATTTGATAAGTTTATGACAGAACAAGGTTATGATAGATGTCATTTTGACTAGTGTGTTTATTTCAAGAGGCTAAATAATGGAAGATATATTATCTTGTTTGTATGTGGATGACATGCTTGTTGTAGGATCTAACATGCAGGATATAAATGTGGTCAAAAGAAAACTAGCTAAATCATTTGCGATGAAGGAATTGGGTGCAGCAAAGCAAATCCTTGGTATGAGAAAAACAAGAGACAGGAAGAATCGCAAATTGACGTTGTCTCAAGGTGAGTACATAGAAAAGGTGTTGTAGAGCTTCACTAGTACATATGGGCGGATTTTTCCACATTTTTTTACTTTCGTGGAAAAATCAAGGGTAAATTATGCATTTTTACAATTTTTTTTAAGGAAGCCCCAACTTTCGTCGCTATATCCACGAGAAGGTAATATTAAGTTTGTTTATTTTAAGGAAGCCCCGACTTTCGTTGCTATATCCACGAGAAGGTAATATTAAGTTTGTTTATTTGATAAGCCCGCGTTTATTTGGCAGTCAAACGCAACAAGCTGGGTCGAAGTTGGGTCGAGGGGTCTTGGAGAGGAGAATATAGCTGGGTTTTCACGAGTAGGAGAGGAGAGTAACAGGGCCATAAGCATGGGCTTGTTATCTAAGTTGTGCCATTTATATCTTTTGCGTTTAGGAATCACGGGGATGGTGGCAGGGTATCCAACTACTGACCCTAGCCCCAGGGAAACAGAGCTCACCCGAAATCTGCCACTCATCGAGGCAACTCCTGTGGGATTCAGAAATTACGATCTAAGGACAACAATTATAGTTTAGACAGAGGCCTGCCTGCCTGTAAATCTTATCAAGGTAAAACTGTGAACCTCTCGGTAGATGGTCTTGTGATTTCTGGATATTCATCACTGATAACATTCCTAACCTAGGGTTTATGTTGTATTCTTCATGGCTTGGCGAACCTCCTTGTTTGGTGCACCTGGGAATAAATATGGTATGCAAATTCAATCGTAAGCAGTGGCCACAAGTAAATATCTCTCCTAATGACCTTCTAAGAATTTTAGAATTCTCGTCCAAGATTCTACCCTCTAATTTTAGATAGGGTTTCTGTGTTAACGTTGAATTGGGCGTAATATTCTTGTATACACCGAACTGGACATTAATTTTGTTTTTAAATTTTAAAACGGGGACCCAAGAATTTGGTACTGTGATATTTCTTATACTCTTCATCAATTTCATAAGAATAGAGATTAAATTTTGGTATTGGAAGAATGACTAGGGTTACCAATGGGATATATAAATATATATTAAAAAAAATTTAGGCATAGAGGCCCCTGAGGGTCTTAATGCACACACTTTTGGTCTGAGGCAAATTCTGGATGTGAGAAATTTGTAAGGATGTGAATTGCTTGAGAACATCTGTTAAACATTCAAGGGAGATCCCACTTGGGCATGAAGTTACTCGTTAAAGACGATTACAAGCGCAGCTTGTACTCTCAAGATACAATCTAGGTCATACGGCTTTATATTGTTATTGGTGATTGCAATCTCCATTTTCAAAGGATTAGAAACTAAAACAATGGAAACATCATGAACCCAAAAAGGTATACTGTATTTGTTGCTATAGAAACACTAGTTGCATTAGATGCTTAAACACATGAGCATGAATCCTAAATAGTTAAAATGTTACTTGTTAATGATGTTTATATTGTATAATCCAAACACTTTCTTCAAGCTCTGTCAATTCTACTCTCAAAAAATAGTCCAAATACTTCCCTTACAAGATCATCCAATCTTCTCCAAAGGCTCAAGCCTCAAACTTCCTTTCATAAAAATCCTTGACTATCCTTCAACCCACTAAAAATGTGTGCACAAGAAGCACCTCAAAATCTGTTAAGAGATTCTCAAATTTTGGCCTTGAAAAATGTGGTTACAAGTCTTTTCAAACAACAGTTAAAGCTCCCCACAAAAAATTTCCAATACTTTCCTCGAACAACATTTAAAATTTCTCACAATAAGGCACTGTAAATCAGCCTCAGAATCCCCGCAACAAATGCCTCAAACCCTGCCAAAAGATTGTCCAAAAGATGAGCCAATTCTGCCGTCTATAGGAGGCCAAACCTATGCCAAAAATATACCACAAATATACTCATACAAACAATCAAAATATGTCTTTTAGTGCCTTGGAAGACTTACTTTAAATTTGTCTAAATTTGTCATACTTAAGATGGATCTATGCAGGCTTCCTATCACCCTCCAATTTCATCCACGAGCATCGAACATGTCTGGCCAAGTATGTCTTTTAATGCTTCCACCTTTGAGTTTGAGACCCTTTTGGGTTCTATCCTCCTCGTGGCTTCATATTCACACTGTCTATTGCTCGATTGGGGTTTCTGTGAATTCAAAAAAATTAGCAGGCTTATGAAATCATTTGGTTATGCTGTTTCACATGGTGCTGAAACAAGTTGGGTAGATCTGCATACATAAAGCTTTCATTTTGGGGCATTGTGTGGAGTGAATAGGAATAGGAACTTTGGAAATAAACGAATAGGAGTGGAATGAGGAGACAATGGAGGATTGTTTGACATAATCGATAGATGCTAATATTCTGGGTAGGGTTCAGCCAGCCGTATTATGTAACATCAACTGAGCCAGTATGAGTGATCCTGGCAGCAGAGAACAAAACTTTCTGAAGAATGCATTGTGTCAGTGACAGACATCTGAGCTAACTGTGAATACAATAGAGATGTTTTACTTATAGTTTCTTCCAAGATTTTAGCTCCTCTGCCAGTCTCTTAAGCCTTCATGCTAGTTCCCTAATGGTCCTAATTATTCAAAGTTAGAGCACATTTTACAAAATTACCTTGGGAGCACACCAGCTGTGAGGCAGGGTCTTACCTTTTTTATGCACAACAAAGAAGGATAGAGGGATTTTGGTACTAACTGGTGCACACAACCGGGGTACAGAGCTCTAGCTACTAAAAGGATTGTAAAGCCTGTTCAAAAGAAATGCCTATTAGGAAGTGTTTCAGAATCAGTCCAGCATCCTATGGCTGTGATTCTGATGACAAAAAACCAGTACAGTATCCCATATCTTTAAATTCATGAAGGGACTTAGTCTTACAGACATGGTTTACAATGACTTTTTGATTCACGGCTTTTCTTTATTGAAAAGGATCTAGAAATTGTGGCAATCAGTCCCATAATTCTAATAGCATATGGTGGTTCAAATCTATAGAAATTCAGGCCTGAAGTAGAT
>LPNX010604014.1:18082-52329 GCA_001517045.1 Pseudotsuga menziesii | reverse complement strand
GTTGACTCTGCTGAGTCATCAATCCCTACTTAGGATTAAGTTTATCATAATGTCTCAGAAAATTAAATAAAACAATTACATAATTTTACAAAATTGGGGTCTGTGACAATAAACTCGAATGTGAACTAAGTAGCTTTTAAAAATACAATTCTAGATTTTGTTTAATCTATTTAAATACTATTTTGTAAAATATAAGAAAGCTTAATCTAGAGAATTTAACTAGATCTACCATATACTTTCCTTCAACTTACTAGTTTTGTTAGCATTACACATTGTATGAATTCTCTGATTCCGGTATGGATGCCAGAATAGAGATTCGTTAAGAAACCTTAGCTTCATAGATCTATAAATACTAAACAAAATATGTTTACTCACATGACTATAACAAATAGGGAAGATATTTGAACGAGATACGTATCTGAAAGGATATTGAAATCGATGCATAATGAGAACAATATTCTAAACATATGCATAATAGTATTATCGTTAGACAAAATAATTATGATTGATAGTTAACCCAAGATCATAGCTTAACTAACTCAAGAAGATAAGAAGTGGAATAGGGAACCTGACACCGCTTTCGGAAAACATACATGAAATAGTCGTTTCTCCCAACCAACTCTTAGGGAAAACAAATCATTTTCCGCAAAAACCCTGAGCCTTTTGGTTGAGCCAAAAGAGAAAAATCCACTTAATGTGCCATCTCTTTCATTAACAGATTAGTTCCCCATCCACTATAAGCCTCCTGCTTGCTAAATGGACATACTATTATATAGTATTTTCCCTAGGACTTGGTCACTTGTAATCATCATTCTCTTTAGCACTCCACAAGGAGTTGTGACCTAATTTTCGGGAACATGCCTCATGCATCTTGAGTTTGCACTAGCTAGCATTAGCGAGTTGACATTTCCCCTTGTGGGTTAGCAAAAACTCTTTCAACATCTATTTCACTTTTGATTCCCCCCAATATTTTAAATTAATAAATAAGAATAATTCATTACTTTTTTTTTACTTTCTTGTCAAAAATATTAGAAAATAAAATATTCAAAATAAAGAATATTAATAGGTTATTTCCAATTATGTGTATTACATACACTCCCTTAGAGGATAACACCATCTTCAGTGTTATTATTTTTACTAGTCTTTACTCTTCCATCACTTCATCTTCAAATAGGCCCTTGGAAATCTTTTAGACTAAGGTGATTCCGTTGCACCTTGACTTGTACAGTGGTGCGGTTTTGTAGCAAAAATTTTCTCCTGTCGAGAATATGCTCTCGTCCCACTGAGAATTGTCATTCGGGTTCCACTTGTATAAAATTCCAATCAATCACAAGAGTAGCATTCTAAACATATTTCTTCAAAATGAAAACATGAAAAATATTATGTAATTTAATCGTAGGTGGTAGGGCTAGCTCGTATTCTATTGGACCTACTTTTTTCAAAATTTCAAATGGCCCACAATACCTAGGTGCCAATTTTGAATAATTTCCTAGTATTAGGGATATTTTCCTGGGTTTTACCTCTATATATACATGATCACCTACCTAGAACTCTCGAAGATCTCTTTCTAAGTTGGCATAACTAATTTTCATGCCTTGGGTAACCTTCATACTTTGTTCTACCTATTTCACTGTTAGTTCCATATCCTTCAACAATTTAGGTCCTAACATTAACATACCGACTGGACTTCTCAATGAAATTGGAGTGTTACATTTGAATCCATAAAATATTTCAAAAATAATCATTCGAGTAGATACATGAAAATGATTATTGTAGGCAAATTCTACTAAGTGCATGTAATCTTCCCACTTACCATGTTTGTCCATTACGTACATTCTAGGCATGCATTCTAGGATTTGGTTCACTATTTTAGTTTGTCCATCCATTTGTAGATGATACTCAGTGATGAAATTTAATTGTGTGCATAATCCTTTAAACAATGCCTTCCAAAAAATCTATGTAATATTTACATCTATATATCAGATTATTTATTTAGGTGCACCATATAGCCTGAAAATTTCTTTCATAAATATATATGCAAAGTTAATAGTCTTATAAGTATATTTTACAGGAATAAAATGATCTTCTTTACATAATTTTTCCACTACGACCAGAATTGAGTCGTGTTGTTTACAATTTCTAGTTAAACCTGTTATGAAATCCATACTGATTACTTCCCATTTCAATTTCAGAAGGGCTAGTGGTTACAGAAACCCTATTGGATGTTGTTGTTCAACTTTTACTTTTTGGAATTTGATGGAACAAGTTAAATATTATTATACCTATTTTTTCATGTTAGTCCAAAACAGGGAAATTATGATCATAGTGATCATCTTTGGTATCGAGGGTGTCTTCAATATTGACAT
Source organism: Pseudotsuga menziesii (assembly GCA_001517045.1). Taxonomy (NCBI): domain Eukaryota; kingdom Viridiplantae; phylum Streptophyta; class Pinopsida; order Pinales; family Pinaceae; genus Pseudotsuga; species Pseudotsuga menziesii. The sequence continues at coordinate 49,963 of LPNX010604014.1, read as the reverse complement.
TTGCGTAACTCATTCATAACAATTAATTTAATTTTTGTTGTGTTTGGTATTTTTTATAGATGAGTTTACTACACATGGTTGATCACATGTTTATGGACTTCCATATCCCTCTACAGACTCTTTAGACCCCATGGACTAATATCATACTTTGATGTTTCCAATTTCATCTCTTAAAACACCTTTTTATTGTTGTACGTGACTTTTTTAATCCCATACTTGTCAGTACACATGACTTTTGACCTCAAACGCACGTACATCAGGATGTGTGCATAAATCCAAATATTTTTGGAGTTTTCCTTCATGTGTGTATGAACCACTTGACTCTTGGAATTCCATATGCCTTCAGATCACTTGAATTTGACCCTCCATTACCCCTTTGCAGTGCTATATAAGGTACCCCTTGGATACATTGAAGAGGAGGAATTGAAGAGCAATGAAACTATAGTCCATTGTTGACATAGCTTGCATATACTTGAGTTTGCATCCCTTTGTCCCTTTGGATCACTTTGTGTTCTTCCCAAGATTACTTTTGCTTCTGAGCTTGCTATCCAGAGATGGAGGATTGAGGTGGCGAATGCCAAGGTGGAGGACTCGGTTTCTCTAGTTCACAAACGTGCCGTAGAGGTTGTCAATTGTGTAATATTTTCTATGATTAATAGAAATATCTTTTCCTGTCCAATAATGTGCATTTGAATCAATATTGAATGCATGGATATGTTTAATTTCTTATACATTGTTGATTATGTATGCTAGAGTATATATAACACCATATTATATAGCATGCTTGTCTTGTTTGCTATTGTTGAGAGAAAATTGCTAATGCAAGAAGGATTGGAAAAATATCAATGGGGATCTACTTCAACTGTCCGGAATAAGGTATGATTTGACATACCTTAGTGTTAGATGTTTGGTTTCTCTTGCATATTGGGAAGGGATTGATTTCTCATGTCTAGATGTCTGTTGTGGTACACCCCAAGCCATAGGATGTTTCTCTCTATAATAGAATCAGAGACCATATTGGGCACGTTCCTATTTGTTTCTCTTTGGGGTTTTTTGGTATTCAATGTACCTGAGTTGCTCTGATTTCTCTATTTTTGTGTTGGGTCTAGGGGCATGTTTTCCTAGAAGGGTCTTGAAGGAGTAAATTTTGTCTCAGCTTGTCCAAATTTTCTTCCGTTTTCTTCCTGTATGTGGGTTTAGCTTTCACAGTCATGTATACACATGATTTTTCCTTGAACAGCCGCGTATGTATGATGGTTCACTGAGAACAGTCATGAATGCCTTGATTTTGAGCCTTAGTTGGAGGATTAAGTGTTGCTGGCTGAGTTTGGATGATTGCTGAGTCTTCTTGGATTCTTTTGGAGTCTGTATACACAATCTGTTTCTTACTAGAGACTACTTTTAGTTTGATTTTTTAGAAATGTTCTTGTCATTCATTTTCTACCTTTTGTTCTGAGATTAGCACATTAGGTCTCTTTTATCTTGATGCTTTGCTTGGATACTATTTGTGAGTGCTTGCAGATTCTCAGGGTTGTACAGCCATCTTTTTTCTTTCATATCTCATTTAATTCAAAAATATATTTTTTTTTGCTTTTTGCATAGTTATGCATTACTTTCATCTTGCATTGGCAGGGTACTTGCATTAGGCTTTCTTAATGAATTGTAGTCATATTTTCATATAGGAATTATTGCACTTACATTTGAAGAAAAATTTTTGCACTTCATGTAGTATCATACCCTGTTTTTCATTCTACACATTGCATTTGCATTGATTATTAGGTGTTCATTTTACTTCATGTTATGTCATAACACCATAATTTGCATGCCCACTACCCTTTGATTAATCATAGTCAAATAAAATCAATGCTTAATAAAATGAATTACACTCTTTTCTTTTTTAGGGTGCATCAACAAGATTAGGTTTTAGGGTCTTGTAATAGTTGAGTGTAAGTTATTTCTCTAAGACAACTAAACAAAACTATTAGGTTTATTTCCAAGTGAGAGTGTAAAACCCTTGGTATAATTAGTGTTTCTTAGGATGATCCTCTTACATGGGAGTTAATCATGAGACAGTGCACATGATTGTGATTGGGATGACCCCTGATAACTTTCTATGAGCACCGGAGATATTTCTAGGATTGTATTTATATCTCAGGGCCTTTGAGGTATTGATTGGTGCACCCCTAGGGTACCGGTTGTTCTTTTAGGCTTTAGGATTTGCTACCCTGCTCATACGGTCAATCCCGCTTGTGACTCTTCACCTGGGCATTGGCTATATTGAGATGACCTTAGTTTCCCTACATATGTTATTGAGCGGGCATTTGCAAAGGTAATTCTCTAGGTGTCCTAGCCAGGTATAGGTTGGACAACCAAATTTCTATATGTGTTGAAGCTGAGGGCCACTATAATTGGTTACAAACCTCTGCTTTTTGTGTATGGGAGTCTCAATCCTCTCCTAGTAGAGACATACCTGCTTCATTTGGGAGCTCACTTATCCTACCATTGGTTTGCTTGTTGTTTGGGTTTATATTTTCTTAGGTGTATTCTCTGTGCAAGCTAGTTTACTTAGGGTTGCGTAGATAGATTGAGTCCTTTATTTTTGTTGAGTCGTTGTGGATCTAGGTGTGGTTCCCCATTGCTCTCATTGTTGACAGGTCTTCCACCTTTTACATCTCCTCCTCCCTTCGGAGAGAGATCTAGAGAGTCTGCATAGACTAATCATCACTTTGATTCACATAGAGATCTCACCATGAGTCATCATGGGTCTAAGGACCCACAGCTTCCCCCTTCCCTGCCTTCAGAGGTGGAAGTTGAACCTTCAAGCACATATGGAACTCTACCTGAGTTTGGTCCTTATGGGGTTGGACTATCACAAGATGATTTATCATAGTTTCTTGATTACATTATCTTCGACCCCCATTATCGGTTATACTATTTGTGTGAAGAGAATCACCATGCACCCACTAGCACTGGCTGCATTAGATATAGCATGCCTCATATTCTCGATACCGGTCTGGTACCTCATCTCAAACGAGATGGTGACCCTGGTACTGCGCCTAGGGTAACTTTCATTGCTTTCCATGCAGTGATGTTTTGTGATAGTAGTTACATTCTACCATCCACTCCAGCATTATAAATTCCTTCACACATACAGCCTAGGCCTAGCACTAGTGTTCCTCTTTGGGGACCTCAGCCAAGACATGTGAATATTGGGGATACAAGCTATATTCCTTCACATATTCCATCTTCCTCTCAACCTGTTACTTCAAATTCCTTTTTGATGAATCCTCTTCCTAACTCTAGTGGTCCTTCCGGCTGGAGTTTGACTATAAGCCATGTTCATCCTGTATCTTCTAACATTGTAGTATCACAGGGCCAAGTGCCTCCTTATCTGTCAAGAGGTCATGTACCTACTTCTTGATTCTCTCATGGACTATCTCATGGTCCACCCTATGGAACATCTCGTGGACCATATCATGGTCCAGCCTATGGAGCTTCTGATGGACCTTCTTATGGACCGTATTACAAAAAAAAATATCAATTGTATGGGTACGGCTATCAAAAACCTGCTTACTCTTATAACTATGTCTTTGTAGCACCTAATACTCAAGGTACTCTACATTACAATGCTTCCATGTAGTCCTTCATGGGTCATATCGGAGCAAGTTATTATCACACTAGCTAAGGCCATGGTGTGTATAGAAATCAACCTTATCCAAACCAGTCCTATCAAGGATTGTTGTATCGATTGACTCAACCTAGGGTACCTTTCCTTACGACCTTGAATCTACCTGATTTGTCGAGATTGATGAATGATCATGTGTCTCATGATGCAGAATGGCCAACAGTCCCTACCAAGATTCCTTTAGAGATTCCCAAGTTCAAAGGCAAGGCTGGTCAAGATCCTAGTGAGCATGTCACAACCTTCCACCTTTGGTGCTCTTCTAATTCCTTAACCAATGATTCTGTCCATTTGAGGCCATTTCAATGCACCGTCATGGGTCCTATAGAAAAATGGTATATAGAGTTACTAGGGGGGGACCTATACTATGTTTGATGACCTTGGCATGACTTTTCTTAATCATTTCCAACTACCCGTACCTTACGCCATCGGTACTGAAATCTTGTCGACCTTTCAAAAAGACAAAGACACACATATTTCAGATCACATTCAAGAGTGGCATAGATGGAAATGATTAATTAAAGCCTGTATACCACAAGAGTTTCTTCTAGAGTGGTTCCTCAAGTCATTGTTACCTTATATCATGAAGAAAGTTTCCACATCAGGAGTTCAAAATGAGCACTACGCTATTTTTAGGGCTCAAGAGTTGGATTTGATCTATGCACAATCCAGACTCTTGTATGAGATTATCTTGAATGCTCCAAGATCCAATTTCGACCACACGATTAAACCTGGGCCACATGCTGATGGTATTGTTGGCTCCACAAATACGAATCCTATAGATTTAGTTATGAAACAAGTGAGCCAGTTGTTGCTTAACTAGACTACGTCGAAACAAGCCATGACTTTGTTTCATCCTACCCAATCAGCGAGTGTGCTTTCAGTGCAAACGTCGAACCCAAAAGTTAACCAATAGCCTGGAAGGGATAAAAAGAAAGGAAAAAATAATCATAAGGGTGGGAATAGAAATGAAAATTGTAATAATAATGACAAGAACATGGCCAATGCTGGGGGGACAAGAATCCTAAGAATAAGGTGAATTTTCCTTGTAAGTTGTGTAAGGACGATCACCTCGCTCTCTTGTGCCCTCGTATGGAAGATGCCTCAAAGTTCATAGCATAGGGCCCAACTGTTCTTACTAGTCCTTTACCTAATAATAAAAATATGAACTCGAGGACCATTGATCCTAGTTGTATGCCTGGTGGAACTCAAAAACCACCAGAGGCCTCTAGTGGTCACGATTGCATCCACATGGTGAATGCTACAAATGTTCTGATGCGTCCAAAAGACTATGGTTCGTCACAATTTGAACTTGGGAAAGAACCTGCTCCACCTGAGAGCTATTTGCAAATTGAAAATCCTATGGATACACCTGAAGCTCCACCTCACATTCCTAAGTTAGTATTGAAGCACTTGGGGCACAATCCTAATGCTCAAGCCACCCAGAACTATTCAATTATTGAGGATTTGGGCCATAATCCTTGTGCGATGTCTGCATTAGAAGTGCTTCAGACTTGTCCTTCACAGAGAAAGGTCTTGTTTTCTACTCTTGGGGTTAGTCATGATATCTCTTCTTCCATGATCAAATTTGAAACTCATGGAAGCCAGCATCACTTTCCCTACTACTTGTCTCTTTTGATTCATGTAGAGTGTCTTAATAACACCAACATGTGTATTGTTACTAATGAAGGCACTGCTGCTTCCGTGATGTCTTTGGCTTGTTGGAATGGCTTAGGTTCTCCCACATTCTCCCAATTTTCCAACATGTTGACTGATTTTGATTCAAGTTCGTTTCGGTTGCATGGTATAGTTCCTTTTGTAGAATATCGCGATTGAGTTTGAGGTGGTTGATGCGCCCCTTGACTAAAATATTTTGCTGAGTAGGAACTAGATGTACAATATGCAAGTTGTAGCCTCTTCCCTATTCTGAGTGGTTTGATTTTTGTTGAATGCAAAGACTGTTACTATTGATCAAAATTCTTTCAATAATCCAAGTGTAAACACATAATCAAGATCTTCTATCCCTATTATCAATCATTCTCATCCTGCAACTGAGAATTTGGGTGTGGTTATGTATCCTTCTCTTATGGGAACCAAAATTTATCCTGAACTTGTTCTTATGATTGGGTCTAGTCTTGGTGGGGCTTCATCCTCACCGAATTCGGTATCCTTTCGCACTACTCATATGGAGGATCCTTGGATTCTTCCTTCATCGATTACTTTGAGTATGCCTATCGAGGAAGATGTCTCATTACTTCCAACAATGGTGGCATATCAAGCAAATATTGATCATGTTGTAGAGCCTAGTCCTTCCTCTTTGTGGACGAAGGAGGAGGACCCTTATTTGCTGCCTGCACTAGAAATAGAGCCAGCTTACTCTCAAGACTGCCTTGATGAATTTTTTCCATCGGATGAAGATATTCTTAAGGCCATGTATGAGATTGAACAACCTTGGGAAGAGTTACACCATATATCATATTTCCTTCCTAAGATTGATCGTTTAGAGTGTGACGAATTTAGGGAGATTCTAAGTGAGAAAGTTGGTAGCCCCATGGTCCCATTAAGCTCTCCTAGTTAGATGGATGAAGGGAACATGGCTAACATGTCACCAATGATTCCTATCAACATTTTTCATGATCTTGGTAAGATTGAGAATGTTTACATTTGGGCGGATTGTTCCCCCGATGAGATTAAAGAGTATACCGATCTGTTTAAGGAGTTTCGTGATGTTTTTGCTTCGTCATACAAAGAAATGTCAGGTATAGACCCTCGTATTATCGAACACAAAATCAAGAACTATCTGGATGAAAAACCAGTTCGACAATGTTTTCCTATCATGAATCCTAGGAAAGCACCCACCATTAAAGCCGAGATAGAAAAATTGCTCAAAGCTGGTTTTATCTATCCTATTCCCTTGATGGAGTTGGTTTCAAATCTCGTTCTGTTGGATAAGAAGTAGAGAGAAATCCGAATATGCACTGATTTCCCTACACCATTTATGGATCAAATTTTGGATGAATGTGCGGGAAGTGAGTTACTTTATTTTATGGATGGCTTTTTTGGATATAATTAAATACAAATTAACCCCAAGGATTAACACAAGATTACATTTATTTGTCCTTCCGGAAGTTTTGCATATAGGAATATTCCCTTTGGCCTTAAAAGCGCCGGAGCTACATTTCAATGGGCCATGACCTTGATCTTTCATGATCTTAAAAATATTATTGAAGTGTATTTGGATGATCTAGTTGCTCACTCTTGTTTGAGAGTGTGTCATCCTACCATTTGTGATTAGTGTTCAAAAAATGTCTTCATTATCAAGTTCATTTAAACCCTCATAATTGCATCTTTTGTGTGAAAGTCGGTCATTTACTAGGATTCATCGTATGTAGGGAGGGTATTAGATTCGATCCCTTAAAGGTTGAGGCAATACTTGAATTATCTACCCTGGGTAACATTCGACACCTTCAGTGTTAACAAGGTATGGAAAACTTCTTTCAAAGATTCGTGGTAAATTTTTTCAACTTAACTAAATACTTCATGCATTTGTTGAAGAAGGACACCCCTTTTTACTAGGATGAGCAAGCCGAGGAGTATTTCGATGCTCTTAAGAAATCCTTAGCAATGACCCCCATGCTTAGCCCACCAAACTATAGCCGTGACTTTTGGATTTATGTGGTCACGTCTCAGGAGATGGTTGGTATGGTAGTGGTTCAAGAGGACGAGGAGCTCCATGAGCATGTCTTATATTATTTGAGCCGAAACCTTATTGATGCGAAACTTTGTTATTCCCATGTGGAGAAGCTAGCCTTACCACCGTTCATGCCAAGAATCCTACCTAATTCTATAGTATGGATTTCAGCCAAGAATATGAATCATGTTTGTTTGGATTTGACTCTCATCCTTCTCTATATTGGGAAGGTAGTACACAACTATGTAGTCCTCTATAGTCAGGTTGCCTCCTGGCGCATGAGATCGGAGGTTCTCCACCTCCCCTCATCAAAACAAACCTATGATGAAATATATTTCCTCAACCTTAATGCTGAGTGATATCCCATCTATCTGAAAGGCTTCAGAATCTAGATCATAGTAATCTACCACTAGGTGGAGTAGTCTTGTCTTTACCTTGAAGCTGTTAAGACACCAAAAGTTGTATAACCCACATACCCGTAATGGTTGTTGATCCATGAGGTCATCTTGAATAGGCTCTTCAACATCACCATGTTCCCTCTCTCTCCACTCTAGTACCATCCCGCACAAAAAACATAAATTTTGATCATTATTTTCCCACAAAAACCATGTTCGCGGCCCTATATGTGACATTTTTCAAAACACCCACGTATGTACATAGTTTTTGTGGCATTTTCCATGTATGGACATCCCTATACCTGGAAAAATGCCCAATATCTGTGTGTTTTGAAACCCCCAAGTTTGGATGCCGTAAAAAAACAATTCGACTATGAAAATTTAAAATTTTTACATGAAAATGGAAGAGAGGGGAAAGGGAATTTACCTGGATCAAATGCAGAGTCATTCTGTCGGACGAGCCTCCTTGAATTTACTTCTGAAGTTCTGCATTCAAATTCACTCTATAGGGATAATATTAGGGGCGAATTTTAGCCCATTGGGCTATTTTTCCATGCTTTTTTCTGAAAAAAGATTCACCATTTTTGCATTTTTTGAAGCCCTATTTTACCCAATTTTGATGGGGTAAGATATTTTCACCCTAAAAATTGCCAAATTATTATATAAACAATATAAAATCCTTGAAAATTAAAATATTTCTTGAGGAATATTGCCAATCATTTTATAGTTGGTGTTTTAAGAATTGGTAATATTCCCCAACATTTATACACTTTTAAATAAGTATGGTTCCTTAAAACAATCCCTGGCACTATGTTGGGTAAAAATTCAAAATTGTATGAAATTTTTTAATTTTTCACTATTTTATAGATTTATTTTGAAATTTTTACCCACTTCCTATAGTTTTGGACCATTTCTCACCATTTTGTACTGTTTGAACTAATTTGATGTTGTAGGACCCCGGTTTGAGTGCGGTTTGACTGTGTCTTCGACCCGTTAGTGCCTATTTCAGGTATTATGTCTAAACTAGCATATAGGATAGGATTTCACATCTGCTTACATTTTTCATAGCGTTATGACCGTTTCATCTTAACCCTAGGTAAGAACCAATTCCATCTTGTCATGGAACCTTCTTGTTGCTTTTAGAAGTGACATTATGTGAATGGTAGAGATTTCCAATACATGGGTATCCTTGTTAGATCATGTATTGCATTTGGTGCCCATGCCGACATTCCTCCTTTAGGGCATGGGATTCCTTTGTATAGTAATGCCATGACTTTGAGCAAGAGCTTCATAATCCTCTTGAACTTTATGTTGGTCATTCCCATGGGACTCCATTGTATATATCAAGTTGTAATTTCATTATCCTAAGTTTTTCTTACCTTATTGAGCCGTATGCTGCCTTTCCTGACTTTGATTATAAGCCATATAGATCGAACTTGTCTCATTTATAGCCAAGCAGTTCCCTTTTACATATATTTTACAGCTTGATTCCCCATTTTTTACCAGGAGGGTACCTTCCCCCAAGTGTCGGTATCTGGCACAAATTGGACTTGCATTGATCATAGGTATGTTCTGTTGTTTGGAACTAGTTTTCTTGTCCCATGACACTCGTCTCCTCCTAGACTTGTAACTATAAAAAACTTTTATTATTTTTCAAGCTTTTCAAAATATCTAAAAAATTCCAAAAAAATTCAAAAAACCAAAAATCCAGATAGGAAAAGATGTTATCTTTGGCAGTAGTTGAGTCATGTTGCCTTCGAATACAACACTGTATATCGCATCCGTTGGTTGGGTTATTAGTTTGAATTTAGGAGTTGTACTCATTACTCTGAGTTTATCTCCATCGAATGGTTAAGCTTCCAGTCCCTATGGATTCTATGTTGATGCCTCTTGTGTCACAAAGATGTCCTAGTTTTCATATAGAGTCCATGCTATCTACCTTCAGTCACCATTTTCCTTTATGCTCTTGTTTGAAGGAAGTTGAAACTTGAGTCGACCATTCCTCAGTTCTCTTTACTTTGCATGTCATCCATTCCCACTACTATTAATTGTTCATGCACATCTTATTCAAGTTCTTTCACATTATAAAGCATTGCTAAGTACCTCATGTTGGTTTATAGGGGGTTCCTTAATTCCCTGCTTCCAGCAGGTTCCATCCCATCGAATTTAGATCATTTATTCTGGGATAGGAATCTAGAGTCATTTGAGTTTCTTGAGACTTACAGTCATCAGTGGTAAGTTCTCTTGCCATCGACAGTTTTGGGAATACATCAATGTCCCCTAATTGATGGATTCTTCCAAGTGCTGAACATCGACACATATGTTCACACTTGTTAGATTGCACTTTAGTACCTTGATTCCCATTTTCATTGTTGGTGGGTGATCTCACATCTGTTACCAATATACATCAATGACTAGTAATCAAATGATGGACTACTACATTTGACCTCAACACCTCTATTTTCATAGTAGGACATGTACTCGTAGAGGTTTTTGTAGAATACTTTCTAGCTTGATCATGCCCGTGTTCATGATATTTCAGCTCTCGTGATTTGATTCCAATGTATGCTAGATATCTTCAGCCATTATGGAGATCTTGATCCATTATGTATCTTCAGCTTCTATGGAAATCTTGATCCATTGTATATCTTCATCATGGATATTATCATTTATTATATATTGTATGTGTCGATGACCACGCATGTTACATTTTTTATATCATGCCTATTCATGACCATTGTACTCTTATGTCTCTAGGACTGTTCTATGTATTTGCAGTCACATGCAGGGATTAATTATTGTACTATCCTGATGGATGGCTGCTTCTTCCACATCGTTCTTCATCACTCCACTTCTGGGATGGATTTTATAATGTATTTTGGCCATCATGTTACCCCTCTTAACTCACACATTATGGGTATCTATTAGAGTTGATTTTACCACACATGGTTGATCACATATCTATGGCCTTCCCTGTCTGTATGCAGACTCTTTAGACCCCGTGGACTCATATTATACTTTGATCTTTCTAAGTTCATCCCTTAAAACATATATTTATTGTTGTGCACGACTTTAAATCCTATACTCGTATGTACACACGAATTTTGACTTCAAATCGGCATACATCAGGATCTGTTCATAAATACAAATATTTTTGGAGTTCTCCTACATGTGTGTACGAACCACTTGACTATTTTCCTTCCATATGCCTCAATATTGCTCATATTTGACCCTCCATTACCCCTTTGGAGTGCTATATAAGGAACCCCTTTGATACATTGAAGAGGAGGAATTGTAGAGCAACGAAACTATAGTCCATTATTGCCATAGCTTTCATATACTTCAGTCTGCATCCCTTTGTCCCTTTGGATCACTTTTTCTTATTCCCAATATTTCCTTTGCTTGTGAGATTTCTATAAAGAGATGGAAGATTGCGGTGGTGGAGGCCCATCTGGAGGAATCAGTTTCCTTGTTTCGCAGATGTACTGACAAAGGTTGTCACTTGTGTAGTATCTAATTTGATTAATAGAAACATCTTTTTGTGTCCAATAATGTGCATTTCAATAAATGTTGAATCCATGGATATGTTTAATTGATTATACATTTATGATTATATATGCTAGAGTAGATCTAACACCAGATTATATAGCATGCTTGTCTTGTTTTCGATTGTTGAGAGAAAATGGCTAGCGCAAACACGATTGGAAAAATATCAATGGGGATCTACTTCAACTGTCTAGAATAAGATATTATTCGAGGTCTCTTAGTGTTAGATGTTTAGTTTCTCTTGCATATTGCAAAGGGATTGATTTCTTCTATCTAGCTATTTGTTGTGGTACACCCCAATCCATAAGAAGTTTCTCTCCATAACAGTATTTATAATATGTTTTTATGCAACAATAACCCTCTTCCATTAAGACTAAAATCTGTTTGTATTTGGTTACTTTCATTTTCAAGAGTCTTTTCCTTTAGGTTTTGGTAATCTTTATCAAAATTTTATGCATTTAAGATTTGATTTTCTAAATGTGATTAGTAACTACTTCTTGTAAATAGTAAATTTGTGTGACGACTTAAAGCATTCACAACTTTGTTCTCTTTCCCTTATATATGTTTTATTTCAAAGTCATATTAACTAAAAAATGATCACCACCTACGTTTTCTAGCATTTAGGTTTTGTTCATCAAACACGTATTTTAAACTTATGTTATCTCACATTAGCAAAAACAAACTTTTATGAGGCAGTGTCACCGCATCTTTAGTGCATGCATAATTTTAGCAACTTCTAAGTCGTGTGTACCATATTTCTTTTCATGTTCTCATAATTTTCTAGACTCATAGTCCATGGTGTACTTTTCTTGAGTTAACACCCCTTATAATCATTCCTTACATGCATTGGTGCATACTATGAAATCTCTAAATGATCAACAATTTATAAGATATGGGAAGTGGAAAACAAGAGTTTTATTTTATCAAAACTTTCAGTACAACTTTTGCTTCAATCATATTGCTTACATTTCTTCTGCAGTGAATTTATGGGGTAGTCTATCTTAGAAAATCGTTCAATAAACTTTTGGTAATAACCCGTAATCCCCATGAATGATTGTATCTCAGTTAAATTTTTAGGAACTGGACATTTAGTGAGATCCTTAATCTTATCGAGGTTGACAGATATCCAATCTTTAGACATTAGGTTCCCTAGATAATGATTTTTGTATTTAAAGAAGTCACCTTTTCTAAACTTAGCAAACAATTGTTTTTATCTTAACACGTGTAAAATTATTCTTAGGTGTTCTTGATTTTCATGTTTATTCATTGATTAAATCATTATGCCATTGATGAATAAGTCTATGAATTTATCGAAGCACTTGCTCATAATACTATTCATTAAGAACATAAAAGATGCAGGTGCATTTTTTAAAGCAAAGGGCAATAAGACAAACTTGTAATTACCATATCGGGTTCTAAAATAAGTTTTAGAGATGTATTCATCCCTGATATGTAATTGATGGTATCGAGACCTTAAACATATTGTGAGAAATTTGTTTCCCATCGGAATTGATTAAATACATCATCTATCTGGGGTAAAGGATATTGATTTTTAGTAGTCATATTGTTTAATTATCAATAATCTATGCATGGTATGAGAGTTCCATCTTTCTTGTTTACCGATAACACTCGTGTTCCGTAATGGGAAACACTAGGTTGAATGTACTTTTTATCGATTAGTTCTTGTAATTGTGATTTATGTTATATAAGTTCTATTATATTCATCCAATAAGGAGCTTTTGATGCTGGTACCGCTCCCGGTATTATATCAATTGTAAAGTCTATGTCCCTTTTCAGAGGTAGTATGGGGAATTCTTCTAGGAATACGTCTTTAAAATATTTTAAGATTGATATATCCTTTATTTTAAGTTTGTTATAATTATCCTTGCCATTCATTACGTAGATTGAAAATACTTTACATCCCTTATGTACAGATCTTTTCATATGTAAGCCACAGATTTCTCTGATCATAACCTTTCTGGGAATTCCTTTTACTTTAATTGTATTTCCATTATCATCCATGCATGTAAAGGTTTTATCATAACAGTTCAACAAAACCATTTTTTTCTAACGAGTCCATTCCTATAAGGAAATCATAACAACCTAACGATAAGATATTCATATGAGCATGTGTATTCAATTCAATCATGATAATTTTCTATTTTTTCACATAACTAGTGACCTTCTGTATGGTACCTGTGGCGAATTGTACCAACTAATATTTTCAATATTTTCTTATGATAATTTACACATTTCAACAATCTTAGGTGATACATAAATCAAACTTGCACCTAGATAAATTACTATAGAAACGGGTTGACGTTTTATCATACCTTCAATTTCGACCATTGAAGTTTGATGGTATGCTTATTGATTCTCCAATGCAACATTGATTACGGGAATGCTTTTCGCCATATCTCCAATTATAACAACTTCTTGAATTGAATGAACATTATTAAATTTTTTCTTTGTTATGCTACAATCCTCAAAATAATGTGGCTTGCCACATTCCCAAAATTTTAATGGTTCCCTATGTGTAGTGTTTTTATTAAAGGTAGTGGGAGGTTCTTTTTATTTTGTTGCAAGGGTTGTGTGGTTTAAAAACTTTATAATTATTTTTTTGATACCCTATAGGGCTTCAACATGCAATAGAATGATGACTATCGCTCTAACCGAAGAACTGTAAAATATGTTGGATTTGATACGTCGGGATAGTGTTAGGGTTGGAAATATTCTCTAGATCCATGGTTGAAGGATCATGATTTAGGTCAATATTGGAAACTATGGTTTTTCTCTCTAAGGGAATGTGAAATTTTAGAACATAGGGGTCAACGTTCAAAATTACTTGACCATGAAAATGTGGCTAGTGTTCCCACACAGAACCTCCCGAAGCATGCTTGCATGACCGACCAAAACCCATTTTTGATGCACGGTTGGTATTCTATGCCTGAGGTAGGTATTCAACATGTGATTGTGAAAGCGAGTAGGAGGTGGGATTCAACATGCCATAGAATTATTAACTTAGATTGGATTGACAAACCATCAAATGCGTTGGATTCATGACGTTAGGATAGTGTTAGGGGTGTCCCACGCCTCTGGTTCCATGGTTAAGGGATCCTATTTTAGTTCAATTTTGGAAACTAGGGTTTTGTTAAGGGAATGTTAAATTTTAGCACATAGGGGTGAACTTAGAAAATTCCTCGACCATGAATGTGTGGATAGTGTTCCCACATGGAACCTATAGAGATACGCTTGCATGGCCCACCATAACCCATTTTTATGCACACTTGGAATTTTATGCCCTGTGTAGATATTCAATAGGTGTCCTTCAAAGTCTGTAAGAGGTTGGATTCAAAGTGCAAGAGAATGAAGATAGTGGCTTGGATCGATGAACCACTAACTTCACTGGATTTAGGAAATCAATATAGTTCTAGGGGTGGCCCTCTCCTCTCACTTCATGGACAATGGATCATGTTTTAGGTCAATTTTGGAAACTAGGGTTTTCCTCTCTAAGGGAATGTGAAATTTTTTCATATAGGGATCAAATTTTAAAATTCCTTGACTGAGAACTTGTGGCTAGAGTTCCCACATGAAAAGTATCTAAACACACTTGCATGACCCCTCTGAACCCAATTTGATACATGGTTGGAATTCTATGCCCCGAGTAGGGATCGAAGAGGCGTCCATGAAATCCTATAGGAGATGATCTTCAATGTTCTATAGAGTGATTCTTGTGGCTTAGGTGTCTATGTTTGACTAATATTAACACATTGGATGCAAAAAAAATAAAGCTACCTTATTAGTACATTTTTTTGCTAGTATTCCTCTTATAATCCAATTTTTTTATCATACTACTCGGTAAAATTTTACATTAGAGAATACAATAAATATAATTTAGAAAATTTCTAAAATAATACTATGGAAATAATAGGGATAATAAAGTAAACAATAGTTTTATCACATTCATTAATAGTCACATTCATCACACAAAGGTATTCCTCATGCAAAGGGTCGAGATAAAGTACCAGGGGGTCGCTCCTACTCTTTTTCCATAGAATACATGGATATAAGAACTCTTTGTTCAAGTCCATGTTAATCAAATTCAAACTTGTGGACTCAAGTTCATCACTTTCATTTTAGAAACAAGCAAAACAATAGCAATGAGTAATATTTCACAAGTAATCAACAACTCGAGAATGGTCCTTTAAAGTATTCAAGTCATTTGTAATTATTTTTGGGCTATACTGTTAAATTTTAGGGTTAGTTCAGATTTGACATAGGTAAATAAATATACTTCAATGCATAAACATAAATGTAAAAGAAGGTTCAGAATAATACTTCTCCAATCAATTTAAACTATAATAATTCACACATAATTTTCATCTCTTTCAACTTTAACACTCCATTGGCCACTGCATTAAAGTTGGTCCTCAACGTGATTCATCAAATGCCATGTAGAGTAACAAAATGATAAAATAATGTGTAGGAGATACATCAATAAAGAATCATAACCATTATTTTGAATCAACCTTATACTAGGATACTTTTAGGTTTGATGTGTATCCCATATATTCATTAGATGAAAGACATCATGCCAAACACCAATTTCATTTATGTAGACCACGCAGGTGCATCACTCAGGTTTGTCAGCTTCGTGCATCATTTAAATGATTGTTAGGTTAATATGTGGGTAAAATGATTTTGTATTCCACTTAGTTGGTTCACTTGCTTAGGTGTGTTGGGTTATTATGTTTCTTAGGTCTCTTTCATTTTTTTGATAATAGTTTAACATTCAATACGCAACTGGATCGTCATAAAAGATAATTTAAATTTACATTGTTGTCATTATGCAATATGGTAATTGTGCATTGTTCTCAAATTTATAACTGATATCTCTACACAATTATAAAATATATAAGAAATTGGGAACATTACAAATAGAAACATTCTTGGAGACATATGTATGAGCACACATAAGATTGAACTATGAATATCTTAAGAGCCTTGATATGAAATATTTTTTATATCATGAAAGTTATAATACAAAAAAACAAGGCCCTTAGATGGCATGTCAATGTACATGTATCAAAAATATCATTGATGTAAATCGGTTCTAGACTATGACCCTAAAATCTAACTTCCTCTTGTACACAAAAGTACATTTTTGTCCTCGACTAACACATCAAAACTCTAAGTTTCTGTTATATTTCTTGACTCTAATGCTTGTTTCCTCTGTTAATCACCACTTTGCATCTCTGGAGACTACAAATGAATGAGATAAAATCCTGATTACGTAACTAAACTAATATTGTCCAACATGAATAAAGTTTGAAAATTTAAGATACACCTCAATTGTACATAAAAATAACACTCATTGCATCCATCCAGGGTATATATTCCTCTGGTGTTCTCATTTCAGAGAGTCTCTCTATAATGCTTCTCTGCGAATAAAAATAACTATGTCAATTATCTCAACAATTATCAACATGTACATGCGTGAGAAATAACTAACCAATTATGTAATATATGAACACCTCACCGAAAAAATTTATTCTAGGGCATGACACTCGGTTTTTTCAGTAGCAAGAGTAGTCGTAGGTTGAAAATCAACCTCGGTCGTGTCACTAATAGAATAGGGTATTGATACATTCACCAAATTCTAAAATAGTTAGACATCATGCATGTCCATACATAATACAAATAAGTTGTCACTACAACAAATTAGTCTTTTACGGGTAGTTCTATTCTTCCTCGAAAAGTCACTTTTGAGGAAGATTTTGGCTTTGGAGGCGGTCTTTACAAAACCTCCCCTGATGGCACCAATGCTAAAATTTTTTACTTTTAGGGGAGGTTGTGGAAGAGATCAAAATTGACCCTAAAACTGACTTTTTGGGGAAGTTCTAAACCCCTCCCCACAAAAGTGAGTTTTGGGGGCAGTTCTACCCTTCTCCCCAAAAGTGGATTTTGGTTAAAGTTCTAACCCCGCTGCCCTCCCCCAAAGTGACTTTTTTTATTGGGGGGTGGGGGGGGGGGGGGGGGGGGGAGGGGGGAGTAGGTGTTGAAACCCCCCCCACCTGCAAAAGTAACATTTTGTGGTGGTTCTAAACCCCGCCAAAAGTGACTTTTAAGGGTGGTTTGAAACCCCCCCTAAAGCTATTTACAAACCTTTGGGGAAGGTTATAAACCCCCCTCGTATGTACCTACAGGGAAGGTCAAAACCCCCCTTAAAATTATTTATTACAAAAATTTGGGGGTGGCTATAAACCCCCCTCATAGATACCTATGGAGGCCGCTCGAAAAACCCCCTAAAAATATTTACAAACCTTTCGGGTTAGTTATAAAACCCCCTCATAGGTACCTACATAGGCGGTTTGAAACCCCGCTAAAATGATTTACAAACATTTGGGGCTGGTTATGAACCCTTGTCATATAAAATTATAGGGGGGGTTTTGAAACCCCCTCGTTGTAACATAGAAAGAAAGTTTTAACCCCACACCCTTGTAGTTGTAACATTCGCTCACAGCGCGAAAAGAAAACATGAAGTGTAAATAAAGGGAACTATAAGTACTAATCCTTGCTTTATCAAATTTTGGAGGAAATTGGTAATGTTGATAGGCTGAAAGTGTTGCACGAATAAAATCATCTTTGGGGACAAATCCACTAGGGGGCTGGGGAGGTTAAAGGAAATTAAAACCTTCGTATTCTAGTTACAATGACAAAATTCCATCGTATTATCTATGGGGTATAAAAAATAAGTGATATAATTTCCCTACTTCGATGGGAACCCGAAGGCAATAGGTGCTTATTACCATAAAATAGGTTAATCCTTACCAAAGAAACCTCATACACCCATAATATGCAATTCAATGTTGATCACACCAGGGAGATATAGAAGTGAAGGAAGAGGCTATAAATATTTATTTGTTTATTAGAGAATTTCCTTGACGATAAAGGAAAAAATATATATATATATATAGACACACATTATTCTCTCTTTTACCTTATCCATAAATATACAAAAAAGAGAATATAGTTAAACACTAAGGAAATAATTATTGACTCATGAATGAATATAACTTCAAAGAGATTTTCTTATAATCAAACTAGCTCATGAATAAGTTACTAATGGAATAAAGCATTGGGTCTAGTGAGTATTTTTCATTATCACTCCCGAGAGTTTAGACAATTAGATCTCCCTCCACTCTTCAGTGGAACTACCTCCACTTGGGAGTTGAAGTCCGCCCACTTGCCAATTGAGCTCCTTGAAAAGGGACCAAATCCCTATTTTTGTTGGTGAATATTTTTTCTAGCCGATGGAGGTAGAAAAAATATAACATGAAGTGTAATTAACCCCACACCCTTGTAGTTGTAACATCCGCTCAGAATGCGAAAAGAAAACATGAAGTGTAATTAAAGGGAACTGTAAGTACTAATCCTTGCTTTATCAAATTTTGGAGGAAATTGGTAATGTTGATAGGCTGATACACCCATAATATGCAATTCAATGTTGATCACACCAAAGAGGTATAGAAGTGAAGGAAGAAGCTATAAATATTTATTTGTTTATTACAGGATTTCCTTGACGATAAAGGAAAACACTATATATATATAGACAAACATTATTCTCCCTTTTACCTTATCCATAAATATACAAAAAGGAGAATATAGATATTTTTAAAAGAAAGGTAATGGGCGATCTGGAGGGGGTGACCCGTAAGGCATTACGTTGCGGAAGCCCCCATGGATTTTTATTTTGAATGGGAAATGGGTGGTCCAATTCCCTCAATCTCTATCTGAGAGAACCTTTACAGATCCAGGTTTTTGATCCAGTACATTGGTATGCATTGGATCCATTATTGCATTGGATGTGTATTATTTCCATCATTTGTACGCAATTGGGGAATCACTCGAAATTTTAGGTATTGTTTCCAGTCGCTATATGGATTGGATGATTCATTTCAGTTATGAATTTGGGCAACGATGGTATGCAATTGATTTCAGTTATGAATAGCTTTTCCAGTCGTTGTATGGATTGGATGAGTTGTTTCAGATATGCATTTGGGAAGGTATGTAGTTCAACCATGTAGTTGTGTTTTAATTATCAAAATATTTTATTAAAAAGAATGTCAAAGGTAGTTCTTATATTCCATTTCCAAATCCATTCTTGAGTGATCTGGATAGTAGATCTCAATCTTAGATTGTTTGATACGTGCGATTTAATAATTGGAACGTTGTGAATCTAAGTATATTTATATATATATTTAAATACCAAATCTTTTATTGAAAAGATTGTCGATCGTGTAAAAGTCAGGTTTTACTCTTAGTGTGGATAAGTGAGCGTAAAACCCACTAATGGAGAATTAGCTTTGGTATTAAGAGATACGTTATATTTGAAAGGGATAAAAACAAATCAAAATTGTTTAAGAATCAATGTTTTGATACTTTAAGTGATATATATATATATAAAGTGTCCTTTAATCATGGGAAGAGAAACACTTTTGTTTAAAGAAGTATCTTTTAATAATTTGTGAGAGTCAATCTAAGTATTAGTTGAATTATTAGTTAATACTTAACTCTTTTTGTTTAAGGAAGTACTCTTTAAATAAGGAAATTAAAACCTTGGTATTCTTGCGACGACAACAAAATTTCATCGTAGTATCTATGGGGTATCAAAAGGAATTTATATAATTTCCCTACTTCAATGGGAACACGAAGGTAATATGATCTTATTACTCTAAAATAAGTTAATCCTTACCAAGGATACCTCATATGCCCATAATATGTAATTTAATATTGATCACACCAAGGAAGTATAGAAGTAAATGAAGAGGCTATAAATTTGTATTTATTTATTATAGAATTTCCGTGAGGATAAAGGAAAACACTATTATATATATTTGGACAAACATTATTCTCCCTTTTACCTTATCCATAAGTATACAAAAAGGAGAATATAGTTAAACACTAAGGAAATAATTATTGACTCATGAATGAATATAACTTCAAAGAGATTCTCTTATAATCAAACTAGCTCATGAATAAGTTACTCATGGAGCAAAGCATTGGGTCTAGTGAGGAGTTTTCATTATCACTCCCGCAAGGTTAGACAGTTAGATATCCCTCCACTTTGCAGTCGAAGTACCTCCACTTGCAAGTTGAAGTCCCTACACTTGGCAATCGAGCTCCTTCAAAACAGACCAAATCCAGATTTTTGTTGGTCAATATTTTTTCTTGCAAAGGGAGGTAGTGTTACCACCTAAGTTTTAATTAGTGGTTTTTTATCAAGTGATCCTCCTGAACGAGACACAGATGATTTGCTCGGACTTCAAAAGACCTTCGGAACTTCTTCTGGGAAGTGTTGCTTGTACTATATCACATGTTCATACCCCATAGGGGAGTTGTAATAAAATGTTCTACCATGATATTGTCTGTAAAAGACTCGATCTCTTAGAATTTATTTGTCAATCTGATCAGCCCAAGGTGTTTTTTGCCTTGGTTAATATTGGTTGTTGAATAAACGACTGATAATTTTTAAGTTTTTCACTCAATACCTCCAAAGTTGGGGTGGTCGGCTTGGCATTTAGGCCTATTGATGTTATTAGAGTCTATGTGTCAATGTATAAACATGCTAGGCATTATGGTCGAGTCATATGAACATGTCTAAGTCCCCCCAGGTTTTTAATTTTTATAATTCTTTTAGTTTTTTTTTTCCAAAACTTATGCTATTTTTTAATAGTCTAAATGGAAAAATTTGTTTTGTAATAAAAGTGGGCTCAAAAATCAGTTTTAGTCATGGGGTTGCTCATTTTCAAGCTCAGAGCACCATGTAAACCCACAAACCCATTTTTTCTAAGTGTTGAGTGATTTGTCCAACACTGAGGTTGAAAATCCCTAAAACTCAATTATTGATTATTTAATTGATAAATTACTTAAATAATGGAGAAATTTCAAAATCCTAAATCATTGGGATTTTCTCTGATTTGACTGAAATCAGTCTCATTGGCTTGGGATTGACTGGATCTCACCATCCTTTGACAGAGGGAGGTGATATGGGCTGAACAGAGAGTACATTAATTCATGCAACCTTTGGAATTGCACCCTCCCTCTCTCCTCCACATGCATGGGCTCCTCTGGATGAGTTTTGGTGGATGCTTCAGTTAGCAGGTTGTGGTGTCAGGGACATCAGCTCTTCAATTGACAGTTGCACTCAATGCTACTCAGATCAGACTTAGCTAGACTCAGATCAAGCTATAATTCACTCCACATGCAGTTGTACTCTCTCTCTCCTTGGGAATTGTGCCCCCTTGGGCTAGATTTCCTATTTTGCTATAGATAAAGCAACCATTTTCTCTTCCAAGCTAGTTAGAGTTGGATTGAAGGGATTACTATTGTAATACTATTGTAATCTTTTGATTGTTGGAATAAAGAATCTTTGGAGGCTAAATTGTGTAATGCTCACATGTGTGTGGAATAAGAATTGTCTTGCAACTATTGATGTTGCCAGTTTTTCTCTCAATTTATGCATATGAACCTTGCCTGGCTTGAACGATTCAACTGAATCAATCAGAGTATAGTTGGGAAAGTAAGATTACTTGTTTTTCTATATCTCATAGCATATATGTTTGAATATATAGCTTATACATGTTTAATAAGTTTATTTGCATGTAATTCTTGCCTCTTTTTCATATATAGATCGAGATCTCATAAGGTTTCGTGCAAGATTGTGTGTTTAGCTTTCAAGTAGCAAGGATAGGATGAGCCATGGATCTAGTTTGAATCCACTGCATGCCTGACATTTTTGTGAAGGAATTGCCCCTCTGTATTCCACTATCAATTTTCCATTGCATATCCATCCAACAAGAGGCCTTTCCCCTTATCTTCCTCCATTCTATTAAAATCAGTCTTCCGGTTACTTGTTCTTGCTCTTTTGATCAGATCTACTTCAAAAAATTGGTTATACATTGTTAGATCTATTTATTAAGGGTATTGTTTCTTGGATTTGAAATCTCATAAAGAATATAATTTTTTAAAGATAGATCTAGGTGTAGAATTTTCCTTTTTGTGAGTAGCTAAATCGTAGATCTAAAGTTTGCTCATAAGGTGGTTTCTTTTTTCTGTTATGTAAAGATTTAAATTCTGAAAGAAAGTGCATATCATATTGGCTGCCAAAACAGGAAACAAATATCCCAAGGAAATCTTTCTTTCCTTGGTTCCCTTTTGCAAAACTAGATTATCCCTTTTTAACAATTTTTTACTTAGTTTTTTTTTTGGTAATTAGTATGGTGACCCAAAACACTTTTAAAGTGTTTTTGGGCACATATGATTTTAATTTATTGCTATTTTTTATCAGGTTTAAGAAAAGAGAGAAGGAGACTCTGCCCATTTTCTAACTCTTGGGAAAACTGGAGCTTCCCGGAGGCTTCCCCCACAGCTGTGATTTTATTTTAGCTTGTTACAAGCTTGCTGTAATCCTTTGGATCCTAGATAACACGAGCAAAAGTGAAATTTAGTTTTATGATTATTTTAACCCATAATAATAAAAAATTAATATCTTTGAGTAGGCTCTTTCGAGCCCGCTTTCCATTTCCCCCTGGGGGGATCCGCGTCTGTTTCATTTCTTTGCAGTTTTTTCCTTTTTTTTGTTCTAGTTTAGTATTGTCATGCATGATTTTATACTTTGATAACATTTTTCATTATTCCATATTTTGAATCCAAAGTAATCATACTACTTACCCCATGACTTCCCAATTGACCCGAAAGGGGAAAGAGATGCCTGGTAGGACTAATTAGAAAACTTGTGATTTTCTTCTTTTGGATGCTTATCATTAATTTCTGTAAGTAATTGTTCTAAAATCAACTCGCTCCTTGAATCCATGATTGAGGCCCACTTGGACCAAAATAGGTTCCAGGAGGGTTTTTCTTCCTTTAAAATTCACTAAAATTGACAAGACTTCGGTGTGTATGCTTTGCACTTGGCTGCGGTTTGTCTGATCAGTCAAGTTGCATCAAAAGAAATGTGAGTGACTGGATCAATTAGTGTTATCATTCCCTAATTAACCACCATCAGGCGAAAATCCAATGCCTTAATCAAACTGTAACGGTGGAAAAATACTGAAAGGAAGTGAGAACTCCTGAAAAGTGACCTCAAGGCACCGATCTCTGTTACACCTTTGGGGTATTATGAACACAGTCTCAGAGACTCCATTCAACCCACACATTCCTTGCATTTAGCTGTGAAGATTTATTTTTTGGACATACTCCAAGTACCCCTTGGGTATATCTGGAGTCCCCCCCTCGCCTAATTTTAATCAACTCATATGTCACATTAACTTAAAACATACTAAGAGGCAATCGCAAAAAATTCACTTCAAGCACATGCAAGTACATTGATTATTTCATGACTCCATTTTAAGGAACTGGATATTTTCTTTATATATATATATATATATATATATATATGTGTGTGTGTGTGTGTGTGTGTGTGTGTGTGTGTGTGTGTGTGTATTGTGTCTTAGAATTATGCTTTCGTGTGCTCATTTTCTATATTTTCATCTATGTCTGTTTATGGTTAAATTTCAAAATCCTAAGTAACTCATTTAGTTTTACATCACCATACTAAATAATTTTTCCTTACTAACTTAGTAGGGTGTACCCCCCTTGACTTCGTTAGGAGTTGAGCCTAAATGGAGGAGTGAAGAACAAGGTGACAGCCTTGACTCGAGACTTTCCCCCAAGGACACACCGAATGGATTGAAGGTGTTTTCCACATCCTCCCCTGGTGTGTGAAAGGTGGCAACACTTTTTGGCGTCTTTGCCGAGGATAAATATTTTTATTCTCGGAGTACGACTTTTGTTTTCTTCCTTTTTGTTTTTTCTTTGCTTGATGAATTCTTAGAGTAGATATTTAATTTTCATATGGCGAATCCACGGGCTTTTTTCAGTTTTTAATTTTACAAAGAAAAGAGAAAAATAATTTTTGTGAGAGTTCTTAAAAGTATATTTTAATTCTCACATGGCGACTCCATTGAAGAGATAAAACCCTGCTATCTGATAAACTTGGGAAGTTTTGTTATGTGTAGATGAGCCCATGCGACATATTAAAACCTTTAAAGCTCATCACTTGACAACTCCACTTATTTCGTACAAGTTTTAATGGTTATATCGAATGCATACTATTAATTTTTGATATGGATGAAGCATGGGAGAAGTGTGGTGCCTAGATAGCCAAACATTTTCAGCGTATTGATTTCTCAAACACCTTGGGTTTTCCTAACTTTGGTCATGATGTGGGGGATGTATAAAAATGGCTTCTACTCTTTCAAATAAATTATGGTGATTTGACCATCTGGCATGTCAAATCTTTCCTTCAGTTGATGGCTGACTCAAATGTGCTTTATGAAGACAATATGATGGGAATGTTTGCTAGCACCTTTCAGTGTGAGGCCTTTTGTTGGTTCTATCAGGGCCTTCCTAATAAATGTATAACCTCATTTCCAAGCTTCATTTGGATGTTTTTAAAGCAGTGTCATGATGGTAGGGGTAGTATGAATGGTTTGAAAAATTTCCTTGAAAATATATTTACCTTCTACCTATCTGGGATAGAGTATCACATGGAAACATATGATGGACCTTTTTCCATGATACAAAGCATTGAAGACTTGGAACCACTTCTTGAACATTTAAATGAAGAGGAGATCCATGATACTCCCATCAAAGAACGCCCTAGTAGTTATTTAAGAAAGGAAGCGATTAATCACCTTATTAAAGAATATGAGGTATCTCTCAATACACAACAAGATTCTGAAGATGGGAACATCCATGAAAATCACATTGAAGAGCTTCACAAGGAACCCATGATTGAACAAATTGTTGAAGACTCTCCTCATGTCACCATAACTGAAAACATTGAAGATTTGAGAGTTTCTCAAGATTGTTGCAATGCTAATATTTGTCTAGAAAGCTCTCATGAGGAAATCATTACAGAGATCAACACTTATGAAGAAATTTATAATGTGTGTGATGACACTCTTCTATGTTCATCACTTAGGGATGAAGTTTTGGAAAGTTTAACTTCTTGTAATATCTTTCAAACCAAAACTTTGAAGGATGATTATTATGAACAGGAGGAGGGTAGTTATATATTAAGATGTGATGCCAATAAGGAAAACTTTCTCACATATGACATGGATGGGAGTGATGACTATTCGAATTTCATAGATAATTCAACTTATGAAAATATTAGTGACAATCCCATCCATGATGTGTCCAGCAAGGGGAGTGTCTATTCAAAAATTTGTGGAAGTCCAATCTACGATACGTCCATAGAGGGAAGTCTGGATACTTGGGAAAATATTAGTATGGAAGAGAAGCATTCATAATTTTCATGCAGATCTGTACAAAATCAACAATAATTTATACATTGACAAGCAATGTTGTGAAAAGTTAGATGTGAGGCAGTCAGTGGAATATCAGTCTCAACCATATTCTTCATATATAGAGGTTCCTTATGATTTGGAGCTACTTGGGGCTTATGCAATGAGTTATGATTTGATAAGCCTTGATGATCAGTATGATTATGTAGTCAGTCTACCTCATCTTGACGATTGGTATATCAGTCCTATCCATTTATGGATATAAGCAAAATGCGCAAGCACATACAAGCCTGGGAAGAAATTTAATGATATTATTCATTCCTATTATTTCCCATCCATCTCGCCCATTCTGGATCATCATGTAGGTTTTCATTTTCTAAATAAAGTATCCTTACTTTGGGTGGTAACCAAAGACAAGGAATTTTTTTTTATGTTAATAAAATGCTTAAGTGGTTACATTGGATTTTTTATTACACCTAACTTTTTTTATATCATTCTTATAGTAGGAAAATAGCCTCCTTAGAAGAGATAATTTACTTTCTACATTCCTATTTTCTACTTAGCTAAAATAAACTTTTCTTTCATTAATTAGCTACATTTATTTTGTTTAAATATATGAGCTTAAAGGTTCATTTGGATTTTGTATAAATCTTGTGCTGCTGAGGTTTTCTTGTTAAGTTGAGATGTTTTTAAAGGGTATATAAACTAGAGATTCTGGTGTTCTCATATCCTCTCCTTGCCTTAAGACTAGATCGAGCACACATCCCGCAATTGGAGCCAGATGTTACCACCTAAGTTGCACTTAGTGGTTTTTTATCAAGTGAGCCTGGTGAACCAGATAGAGATGGTTTGTTCGGACTTCAGAAGACCTTTGAAAGTGATTTTGGGAAGTGCTTGTTGTACTATATCACATGTTCATTACCCATAGGGGAGTTGTAATAAAATGTTCTAGAATGATAGTGTATGTAAAAGGCTCAGTCTCTTAGACTTTATTTGTCAATCTGATCAGCCCACAGTGTTTTTTTCCCTTTGTTATTATTGGTTGTTGAATAAACGACTGATAATTTCTGAGTTTTTCACTCAATACCTCCAAATTTGGAGTGGTCGGCTTCACATTTAGGCCTATTGAGGTTATTAGAGTCTATGTGTCAATGTATAAACATGCTAGGCATTATGGTCGAGTCATATGAACATGTATAAGTCCCCCTAGGTTTTTAATTTTTTTTTAGTTTTAGTTTTTCCAAAACATAGGCTATTTTTTAATAGTCTAAATTGTTTTGTAATAAAAGTGGGATCGGAAATCAGTTTCACTCATGGGAGTGCTCATTTTCAAGCTCAGAATTCCATGCAAACCAATAGACCCACTTTTATAAATTTTGAGTGATTTGTCCGTCACTCAGGTTGAAAATCCCTAAAAATCAAATATTGATTATTTAATTGATAAATTAATTAAATAATGGAGAAATTCCAAAATCCTAAATCATTGGGATTTGCTCTGATTTGACAGAAATCAGTCTCATCATCTTGGGATTGACTGGATCTGACCATCCTTTGAGAGAAGGAGGTGATCTGGGCTGAATAGAGAGTACATTAATGCATCCAACCTTCGAAATTATGCCCTCCCTCTCTCCTCCACACATGTGGGCTTATCTGGATGAGTTTTGGTGGATGCTTTAGTTAGCAGGTTGATGTGTTAGACAGATCAGCTCTCTGATTGACAATTGCACTCAATGAGACTCAGATCAGACTTAGATAGACTCAGATCAGGATCAGATTCACTCCATATGCAACTAGAGTTTCTCTCTCCTTGGGAATTGTGCTCCCCCTAGGGTATATTTCCTATTTTTTCCAAAACATAGGCTATTTTTTAATAGTCTAAATGGTTTTGTAATAAAAGTGGGATCGAAAATCAGTTTCACTCATGGGGGTGCTCATTTTCAAGCTCAAAACACCATGTAAACCCATAGACCTACTTTTCTAACTTTTGAGTGCTTTTTCCATCACTCAGGTTGAAAATCCCTAAAAATCAAATATTGATTATTTAATTGATAAATTAATTAAATAATGGAGAAATTTCAAAATTCTAAATCATTGGGATTTGCTCTTATTTGACAGAAATCAGTCTCATCGGCTTGGGATTGACTAGATCTGACCATCCTTTGAGAGGAGGTGATCTAGGATGAATAGAGAGTACACTAATGCATCCAACCTTGGGAATTGTGCCCTCCCTCTCTCCTCCACACATGTGGGATTATCTGGATGAGTTTTGGTGGATGCTTTAGTTAGCAGGTTGAGGTGTTAGACAAATCAGCTCTCTAATTCACAGTTGCACTCAATGAGACTCAGATCAGACTCAGATAGACTGAGATTGGGCTCAAATTCACTCCATATGCAACTGGAGTTTCTCTCCCCTTGGGAATTGTGCTCCCCCTAGGGTAGATTTCCTATTTTTTCTATGAATAAAGCAGCCATTTCCTCTTCCAATCTAGTTCGAGTTGGATTGAATGGCTTGCTATTCTAATACTGTTGTAATATTTTGGTTGTTGGAATAAAGAATCTTTGCAGGCCAAATTGTGTAATGCTCTCATGTGTGTGGAATAAGAATTTTCTTGTGGCTATTGATGTTGCTAGTTTTTCTCTCATTTTCTGCATCTGAACCTTGTCTGGCTTGAACGATTCAAGTGAATCAATAGGAGTATAGTTGGGCAAGTAATATTAATTTTTTTTTAGTATCTCATATCATATATGTTTGAATATCTAGCTTATACATGCTTAATAAGTTTATTTACATGTAATTCTTGTCTTTTTTTCATATATATATCCAGATATCATAAGCTTTCATGCAGGATTGTGTGTTTATCTTTTAGGTTGCAAGGATTGGACGAGCAGTGGATCTAGTTTGACTCCACTACACATCCAACATTTTTGTGATGGCATTTTCCTTCTATATTCTACTATCAGGTTTCCATTGAAAATCCATCCAACAACACAGCTTTCCCCTTCTCCTCCTCCATTCTATTAAAATCATTCTTCCAGTTACTTGTTCTTCCTCTTATGATCAGATCTAATTCTAAAAATTGGCTATACTTTGTTATATATAGTTACTAAGAGTCCTTTTTCTTAGATCTGAAATATCATAAAGAATATCATTTTTTAAAGATAGATCTAGGTGTAGAAGTTTCCTTTTTGCAAGTAGCTAAATCACAGATCTAAAGCTTGCTCATAAGGTAGTTTCTTTTTTCTGTTTTATAAAGATTTAAGTTCTATAATCATATTGGCTGCCAAAACAACAAGCCAAAGCTTAATTTCCTTAGTCCCCTTTTGCAAGACTAGATTAGCTCTTTTTAACAATTTTTTACTTTTTTTTTTTTCCAGTAATTACTGTGGTGACCCAAAACACCTTTAAAGCATTTTTGGGCACATTTGATTTTAATTTTTCATTGTTTTTTTTCAGGTTTAACAAAAAAGAGAAGGAGACTCTACTCGTTTTCTTACTCTTAGGCAAACCAGAGCTTCCAGGAGGCTTCACCCACCGCTGTGATTTTATTTTAACTTGTTACAAGCTTGATGTAATCCTTTGGATCCCAGATAACAAGGACCAAATTGCAATTTAGTTTTCTTATTATTGTAACCCATAATAATAAAAAAGGAATATCTTCGAGTAGGCTCTTTCAATCCCTCTCCCCATCCCTCAAGGGGGGGATCCGCGTCTATTTCGTTTCTTTTCATTTTTTCCTTTTTTTGTTCTAGTTTAGTCTTATCATGCATGATTGCATACTTTGATAACATTTTTTTAGTTTCCATATTTTGAATCCAAAGAAATCATACTACTTACCCCATGAATTCCCAATTGACCTGATAGGGGAAAGAGATGCATGGTGGGACTAATTAGAAAACTTGTGATTTGCCTCTCTTTACTGCTTATCATTAATTTCTGTATATAATTGTTCTAAAATCAACCCCCTCCTTGATTCCCTGATTGAGGTCCACTTGGACCGAAAGAGGTTCCTCGAGGGTTTTCCTTTCTAAGAAAACACATCCTTTAAAATTCCCTAAAATTGACAAGACTCTGGTGTGTATGCTCTGCACTTGGCTACGGTTCATCCAATTAGTCACTATCCATCAAAAGCAACGTGAGTGACTAGATTAATTAGTATTCACATTTCCCAATTAACCACCATCAGGAAAAAATCCAACGCCTCGATTAAACCATAATAGTGGAAAAATACCCAAAGGAAGTGTGAACTCTTGAAAAGTGACCTCGAGGCGCTGATCTCTGTTACACCTTCAGGGTATTATGAACACAGTGTCAGAGACTCCATTCAGCCCACACATACCTTGCAGGTAGCCGTGAAGATTTATCTTTTGGACATACTCCAAGTACCCCTCGAGTATATCTGGAGTCCCCCCCTCACCTAATTTTAATCAACTCATATTTCACATTAACTTAAAACATACCAAGAGGAAATCGCAAAACATTCATTCCAAGCACATGCAAGTACATTGATTATTTCATGACTCCATTTTAAGGCACTGTCTATTTTCTTTCTACATATATATTGTGTCTCAACATTGTGCTTTCGTGTGCTCATTTTTTATCTTGTCATCTATTGTTGTCTATGGTTAAATTTCAAACTCCTAAGTAACTCATTCAGTTTAACATCACCATAATAAATAATTTTTCCTTAGTAACTTAATAGGGTCTACCCCCCTTGGCTTTGTTAGGAGTTGAGCCTAAACTGAGGAGTGAAGAACAAGGTGACAGCCTTTACTTGAGACTTGCCCCCAAGGACACACCGAGTGGCTTGAAGATTTCGGCCATGTCCCTTCAGGTGTGTGAAAGGTGGCACCAGGTAGATATTTTTTTTAAAAAGGTAATGGGAGATGTGGAGGTAGGGGTAACCGATAAGGCATTCCCTTGCAAAAGCCCCCATCGGCGTGTGCTGGAATGGATGTGGTGGATTTTTCCTTTGCATGTGCCTATATTGGTTCTGGATCTTAGCTACCAGAGGAGAGATCATAGTTGGATAAGGGAATGGGTGGTCAAATACCCTGAGTCTCTATTTGAGAGAAACTTTGCAGATCCAAGATTTTGATTCATTACATTGGAATGCGTTGGAACCATGATTGCATTGGGTATTTATTATTTCCATTGGTGGTATTAAATTGGGGAATCACTCGATATCTGCATTAATGGTGAACATATTTTCCAGTCACTATATGCATTGGATGAGTCCTTTCAGTTATGCATTTGTGCAGTGGTGGTATGTAATTGGGGAATCACTCCAGATCTGCATTAGGGACGAATAATTTTTCTAGTCACTGTATGGATTGGATATGTCGTTTCAGTTATGCATTTGGGCAGGTAAGGGCAGGTATGTAGTTCCACCATGTAACTCTGTTTGATCTATGAAGTGCACGTAAATCTATTTCCTGCATTTAAGATATGAATGATAAATGTATCTTGAAGCATCATTTTCCAGTTTTATTGAGACCTCTGCCAAACAAACCTTTCCTTCGTTTAAGATCTCAATATTGGATTGTTTGATTCCTGCAATTCCTTAATTGGAAGCATTGTGAATATCAATATATTTATATTGCAAAATATTTATTAAAAGGAATGTAAAAGGTAGGTTTTATATTCCATTTCCAAATTCATTTTTTAGTGATTCGAACGATAGATCACATTCTTGGATTGTTTGACGCGTGCGATTTCTTAATTAAAAAAGTTGCCAATCTCAATATATTTATATTACCTAATATTTTATTAAAAGGAATGTCAAAGTTAGGTTTTGTATTCCATTTCCAAAACTGTTCGAGTAATCTGAATGATAGATATCACTCTTGGAACTGTTTGATGACTGCGATTTCTTAATTGGAAACGTTGTTAATCTGAATATATTTATATATATTTTAATTACAATATATTTTATTATAAATATTGTCGAAGGTAGGTTTTATATGCCATTTCCAAATCTATTCTTTATTGATCGTGATGATAGATCTCAATCATGGATTGTTTGATGCCTGCGATTTCTTAATTGGAACATTGTGAATCATTTGTATTTATTTCAAATACGAAATCTTTTATTCAAAAGATTGTCAAACATGTAAAATTCAAGTTTTACTGTTAGTGTGGATGGGTTAGCGTAAAACCCATTAATGGAGAATTAGATTTCGTATTAATAGCTATGT
>LPNX010604014.1:3535-17954 GCA_001517045.1 Pseudotsuga menziesii | reverse complement strand
TATATATATATATATATATATAATGTTTTTTAATCATGAGAAGAGTACCACTTTTGTTTAAAGAAGTATTTTTTAATAATTTATGAGATTCATTGTAAGTATTAGCTGAATTATTAGTTAATACTTAACTCTTTTGGTTTAAAGAAGTATCCTTTAAATAGTATTGTGGGGATGTTTATTGTAAATCATTGGTTTAATTATTAGTTAATACTTTTTAAAATTATTGATCTTTATGAAATTTTTTATCATAATAATATATTTATATATTAAAGGTTTGAGTATAATTATATTACATTATTATGTTTATCATAAGGGTTTTACTTAAGGGTTTATATCTTAACATATTAAAAAAACATGAACAAATATCTAATTGGTTTCATGGAATGAATGGAATAATAATTAGGAATGTGATCTACCCCGTGTTTAAAAGAATCTCCTATTGGAAACCTTACCTTAGTGGATCCTAACTTATGTTTCTATGTTGGTTTCATTGGTGGAGCAAGTAGATGGTTTCCTAACATCACCTTAGTTGCGTGGGTCATTTATTCCTTGTCACATGAGTTGATCCATATCTACTAAATGTGTGATGGTATTGCTACCAACAAGGAGGATGAGTACGAAGTTGTCATCGGTCTCCTAACCATCACCCTTCAATTGGGTATTCGTCACCTTCATGTATTCCAAGAATCCTAGTTGTTTGTCTTGCAATTGAATAAATGCTACTGAGTACGTAATCTTTGCCTCTTTAGAAATTTCCTATGCACTAGAGACTTGGTTTGACATTTCAAATCCATTTCATTCATGTATGTTCTCAGAAGTCTCAATAGTGTAACAGATCAAATGGATGATGAAGTTCTAGAGTGGCACATAAATCATCACATATAGGAAATAAATTGCATTATGCATCATCATAGAGTCACGCATACATATGTCATATAAATCATATAGGAATAATCATAAAAAGAGACTCATAAAAACCCATCAAAATACAAAAAGGTTCTTCCACCTGCATATATATCATAAATATCACGTTCAATACAAAATTGGAAGCACCACAATATTTCTCTTCATATACATCATACAAAACTACCCATGCTCAACTGTATTAGGGGTAACATCACAAGCTTCTAGTCAGAGTCATCCTCCTCCAACTCTATTTCATCCTCAATGTCCTCTTCCTCATTGGGGCTCTCCTCCTCCATTTCCAAGTAACCTTGTGCCTCTTCTCTGACATACTCAGCAGAATTCATGATCCTCCTCATAAAAAAGATCCACTCTTGAGGAGCCTTATGTGACGTGTAGATCATA
Organism: Pseudotsuga menziesii; assembly: GCA_001517045.1. Taxonomy (NCBI): domain Eukaryota; kingdom Viridiplantae; phylum Streptophyta; class Pinopsida; order Pinales; family Pinaceae; genus Pseudotsuga; species Pseudotsuga menziesii. The sequence continues at coordinate 16,646 of LPNX010604014.1, read as the reverse complement.
TCTTTGTCCAGTTACTGCCACCCATCGTCGGTGACCCCCTCCAGTATTCGCTCCATGTATAGCCATTGTGAGTCCAATGTCATACTTCGCCGCCTCCTCTGCTCATGACCGGGCGGATCTAACCCCTCCACCTTGCCCCTATATTCCTAGTACCCCACTGGGTGGTGTGTTCCCATGTTGACACATGCACATAGTATGTCATCAATTTCTATCACACACATGACCTAGCTACCACTATTCTAGTAAACTATATAAGAATGAAACCATAAAGTGTCATGTATGTGTACCGTCAGGTCCCCAAACCTATCCCGGAGGTTGAGGCATCGCCAAATATCCCTAGTAGTCCATGCCCACATATGGATAGTCCTCTATGAGGATTTAAATCTTCTGCCACTATGAAAAAATATCTTAGGGGAAGAAACGACCTACTAGAATGCCTCCCTCCATACATTTTTGGGTCATTTCTTACAGTCACCTTGATTTTCATGCCACCATGAAAATCAAGCCATTCATGCATTGGCAAGTTTGTGAGCCACTTGCTCCATCCATACTACAAACTTGCCCTCATTTTACTGCCATCCACTGTCTTGCAAGGAGGCCCCACCATTTTTCCATTGTTATTCTTAATAGCCATGTTCACAACATCACTCCCTTTTCGTACATCGAACACTTCCTCTTTTCTTGACTAACCATTACAAAGTTTTTGTTAAGCTCTTTTCTAACTCCTAAAACATTGAAAATATTGTTGACCATGCTTTCTTCTTTTCATGCTTGTTAAAGTGTTTGAAAGTGTGTCTATGTGGCCTCATTTATCTCCTTTTTCATACTACGTATACACTTAAAAGAGAAGGATCACCTTAGAACCTTCCATCTAGGAACATTTCCCTTTGTATCATTTTATTCTTTGTCGGACATTGCTACCATACTATACAAAAAATATCATTTATTGGTTGTATTTAAGATCTTTTCGAGCCCTTTAATAAATAGAAGATCACCGAGAAAAATTTGTTTTGTTCATGCTCGTATAAGTATTTGAATGACTGTCCAATCTGTATAGGGTTAACGTTTTTTGTCCTGGTTGGACTACCTACGGAAAAGAAGTATCTCTGCCCCTTTTGGCTGAGAGATCTCTCCTTTGTACACTTTTATCATTTTTCTGACTTAGGAGACTATTATACGAAAAAGAGACCCATTAGGGTCTTCTTCCTATTTTAAGACTCTTGAAACATGAAAACACCATCCACCATTTACCATACTGGGATAAAAAAAATTTCACAATATTGTATCGTATTAAGCATAATTCTATCCATTCTTCATGCTCCTTAAACTATGAAGAAGGCCCAAATGTTGCATTTTTGTGCCCACATATGGTATCATATTATAGCATCGTTCCCCCATTGGGTCATATTTGTTCAAAGTACTTTGTGATATGTCCCCCTTGGTCTCACTTGTCGAATTATTTCTCCAAGTATCTCCCATTTCAGTCATATCCCTAGACTTACAGTTATGATCCCCTGGCCATGAGTAAGTATCATTTGTTGTTAGGTCAGCCCTTTTCTGATATCACAAACATGGCTTCCAACACTTTATCTTCATGAAATCATTCTCTTAGCTCTAACTATAGTGATTTTGCAATTTCTATCAAGTTTATACTCACTTTAAAATCACATCATTGTTAAATTATTCTCTTAACACATGGAATTTTTTGGCGAATGTTCCTATGGCATCATTATAATAAAATGGAATGATATTCACATGCACTACTATACATAGCATGCTTTTTCATTAAACTTAAAAAAATATCATCATTTACTATATTGATCATCTTAGTACAATTTGTAAATGCTAGACGTGTAAAATACTCCACCTCATATACAAATTATCCAATGCAAGGCATGCTAACTTTATTGCATCTGTTTATTCAACAATATACATCATCTGAGTCCGAGACATCTTCAAGAGGTTATTCATTCCATTTCAACAAAGGAAGAATCCATACAATGTGAATAATGTCTCTATATAGTTAGCATAAATATAAGAGTTTGGTCTCTTTCTACACTTAGCCAATGTTCATACATCACCCCTGTCAAGGATGCATATTCATCGATAGTATTTCATTGAATCCCTTGAGTGAAAACCATCTTGTATGAACATCTTAGCATAAATTTATAGTTTTCAATTTGGTAGTGAGATTTGGTCACTACATTCCTTTTATGAATTTTTGATAAGTATGTTTTAGAAATTTCGGTCTTAAATTGTGAACTCTATTTGTTTTTGTATCCATTTGAAAGTTGGGTCTTAAGTTGTGAACTCTATTTTTTTTTGTATCCACTCTAGTGAGTATGATGGAAATTTTTTCAGATTCATGTTTGGGTTGATAGAGATTGTAAGAATTGTGAATGTTATGATTCTCTAGTAGGTTGATATGTAAGTATGATACAATGAATTTTTAAAGACTTATTTTCTTTCTTTACTTTTATTAATCTCAAGAAATTTGTTTTTTTTTTAGGTTTGAAAAAAATATAGGAGTTGTCTTGGATGACTTTGAATTATTTTAATGAGACAAATTTCAAATTAATAGTAGTTGAATGAGTCCATAATGAAAATTAATGAACCTTTATGTTTTTACATCATAACTATTGGTTATCACACAATAGAAATAAAACTTTTAACCTTTTAAATAGAAGAAATATATTCATTATTTATATAAAAATTATAAATTTAACCTATAAAGTGATGTTTTTAGTATGTAATTTAACATCTTAAAGTTTAACGTATAACTGACGGGATATTTGGTGCATTCAAGAAGAACTAAGAAAGAAAATGAAGGTTTTAGGAAAGAGATAGAAACCACCCTTAAATCTAAGTACGTTTATTATCTCCTTCTAAGGAGCTTCATTATTTTATTATTTGTTAAAAACTTATGAGGTTTTGTGTCCTTATTTAAAAATATCTAAGAAGTTATCTAAAAACCCAATCATGTGTGTAATCTCTTTATAAAAATAAAATTAATGTACATGAAAAATCATAAAAATAAATAAAATCATACAATATATAAATAATGTAAATAAACGACAACTATGTCACCTCAAACCTAACTACACAACAAACTATATCAAACATAACCTGTAGTTGTGCAGCCAATGTGCTTTCCACTATAAACCTATAAACCTAGATGCCTCTGTAACTTGAGACTAGAATAGCTATCAACTACTTTCTTTATATGGAAGAAGTAGTTGAATCTATGTTCTGATTATGGACATACTTCATGATTTTTTTTACTTTCAAATCAATTGTCTAGTTTCTTATATGATATTTCCAATCCAATGTTTCGATCTATCTCTCTTAACTTCCAACTGATGACGAGGAGGAGGATGATGACGATGATGCTTCAACATCATTTTTTACTGGATGTACGCCACTACTTTGAGCTGATGAAAACATTGGTGGTTTTCAAAATTCTTTTTAATATATGGAAATAAGAAAAACCATATTAAGAGAAACATAGTGTAGCTGACTATTGCTCATGGGACACTTCACCAGTTACTCAACTTAATACATTTGTTTAAAGTGATTCCGAGTACAATATATGCAAGGCCATAAATTCTCGCTAGAATAAATGGAAAAACTTCTCAAAAATATAATGTAGGAACTTCAAAGTAGAAAAATAAATCAATTTATCCAGATGTGTTTTAAAGTGCATGAAGTTCATGGTACAAAGAATACCCGGCTTCAAAATATTATTAGAATGAAATAATGCTTTAAGGAATATGTCCACTGCAATTGGCTCTGTGTTACATATATTTTTCATGTCAAAGATAAACACCTTTTTGGAAATAGCAATATATAACATGGAAAACTTTCTTTTCCACACATACACCCACTAAGAATCTATTCCAACCACATCAACTTCATATTTAGAAAAATGTTTGAGAGACTAATCTAGTCCTTTTTTTGAATCAATCATTATAACCTCATAATTTTCTTCTGAAATACCTGAGTCTTGTAATTTCAAAAAGTCAATCTCTACCTCTACTATACCTCATTCACATAGTTCATCTAATTTTAAATTGGTTATCTTAAGTTTTAGTTCTTCCATTTTCATCATCCTTTATTTCGAGACTACCCACAATAGTTAATGCCTGATCCCAAAGGCCTTTCATAAAAACCTTGCCCATCTTACTTTCTTTGTACTTATAAAGACCATCTAGAAATTATGATTCAAGACCATACTTTTTTTTCATTTTCCAAAGAGTCTTCCACTCCTCGCTCTGCATGTAACAACTTATGAGTAAGGAAATCATATTATTCTCTGTGTGGTTAGAAGTAACCCATTATTTTGACAATTGATGTTTTTTATCATAAACAATAGGCTCCAAAAAATATTCCCAAGCACAACCTAATTATTTATAAGAGAAGCAGTAGTGCATAAATGATGTTATCTTATAAGCTTCAGAATTAATGCTTTTAATTCCTTAAACTTTGTAGAAATCGGTGTCTCTTCATGTATATCTTTTTTCAACTCTCCCATTTTATATTCAGACATTCTCGATAGATTAAAAAAAACGTTCTCATTTAGAGTGAACGACCCTAAAAGTATTAGTTTATTGAACAAATGTACCACTAATCTTCTTGCTTCATAATCCTGCACAAATATAGGGTTCAACATAGCCACACCACATAGAACTGAAAGAAATAGGGCGGTTGGGTGTTTACTAGAAGGTGCAAAAATGTAAATCAAAACATTTAAACATTGCATAAAATAGGTCGGTCGTAGCTCCTCTTGGAGAGTTCCTATAATTTTCTCCATAATTTCAAATTAATATACCTTGACATTGAATATCATGTCCTTTTCTTTCTTTACATAACTGAATAATTTATTTAGATGAAAAACAAAGTAGAGAGTGCTTACCCATGACAAATCTAAAAGAGAGTGCAACATTATGGAATTCTCTTCACTCATTTTTCTCCTCTTCAAACTGAACCAACTCCAATAAGAAAGTGAAAACGTTAGGTAAATGAAAAGACACTGAAAAAAAAATCAAGTCAGGTTCAACGTATTTGAAAAGGATAATATAAACTGCTTCTTTGTTGGTGTCTAAATACACCTGGTAGTTCTTGGTGCCTCTAATGTGCCATAGAACATGTTTGTATCCTAGGCACATGAAAGGATAAAAATTAGTACTCTCATCCAAAAATAAATACAATCCAATGAAAATGTGAAAAAATTATTTACAGATAACTCACATAAGGGTGTAGGATCATGTTTATACTATCCAGTATCATGTGGATAGGTATGTCTATGAATGGCATCTACAAATCATAAGCTTGTACATTGGGAATAAAATAAATCCTAACTCATTGAAATTTTTCTTCATTACGTACTTTAATGTTTAAATAACACATCTGACAATCTAGCCACACTAGATAATCTAGTAATGCTTGACAATGCACTCACTCGAGTAGGACATCTACATCATCTATGCTACTGATGGTGCCCATAAATATATCATGCTCTAAATGAGGTATCAAGTATCGTACATGTGACCTATTTTTTTTTTAAGTGTTTGCAACTTGATGTTTATACCAACTGCCAGGTTGGTGAAGTGGTATACAATAACTCCTACTCTATAATCATGATACACAGACACACTCTTCATTTTCTATTGTGTTGCTAGTGTCTAGTACTTCCCTTTTACAAACACAAGGCTAGTTGGTAATTCAATATTTGCATCATGTGTAACAGGTTCAATAATGGTTTGTTTAGCAACGTTGCAACCAATAGTCACAACCGCATTCATTATATTTTAGGGAAACTACTGCATATATCTGACATATGAATGGAAATAGTACGAGTTAAAAATACATTTATTAAAAGAGGTGTTGCATGTAATATAAATAAAATTTCTTTAAATGTAAATCCTTGTAATGAATTAGGTACTACAAATTTACTTTTTTGTACCTACTTGTATGAGATCTGATATGTGATCATAATATGTAGAAATATATGTCGGATCATCTTTCAAATGTTATATTCCCTTAAACCCCTTCAATTTGGTTCCAAGTGTCACTCGATCCCATCTACCAACCCTATCTGTATACTCACAATCATCCCATTCATCGATTCTACATGAATCAAAAAATAAATCCTTCAATATTGTCCAAATTTTTAGGGCTGATATGTCTGATATTCTAATTGAATGAAATTGTCGAGCTCCAAGTACTGTGTTCACCAAATGTGTGTTGGATCATTCCACAATTGTCACCTCCAAGAATATTCTTCACACTAATGTTTTCCTTGTTTCTTGTTCTCCCATCATACATGCACACAATTTCACTATAGATGCAGCGTCTTGAATGTGAGAACCTATAAACTTCATCTCTTCCCTTCGAAGGGCATTTTTATGCATGAACCAATGCCACTGTGTTCTCCTTTGCGATGATTAGTTTCAGAGTAGTTCATATATGTGGCACCTTTTATTTTATGTGCAAGAAACAAAACCATTGAAATACACTTGCATTCTTGAACTGTCCAACACAACCATCTCACCAAATAAAATGATGACAAAATGGTATATCCATAGCTATCACATGAAAATAGAACAATTTAAATTAATTTTACATGTATAGGATGTCATGGGTCTAGTCGTGTTTCTTTTGATATCAGATGTTTCTCTTCATTGTTATCTGGCGCATGTCGATAAGTGATATGGATCATTTTCTCACCTTCTTTGAGTGATAATACTCATTTTATATATGCATCATTCCTATGCCAGTTTCTTCGTCTGGTGAAGCCTCCAATTTCATAGCGAGTTGAAGAGACTCACTTTGGGATAAATATTTTGTTACATCAAGGGAATACATATGTGAAGTAGAATCACCCGAAATAACCATTATTTATGTTGAACATCTAACATATGAAAACTTTCTTTAGCCATTATAGTTTTACATCTTGGGACAAAGTCCCAAACAGACTGAATCAAAAACTCCTTGATCTGTTTTAATTTTGTGAGTCATTGGGACTCATATTTAGGATTTTTTAACTCTTTTATCAATCATGTATAGATTTTATCTAATTTTTTATGAGGTATCCCTGCTAAAACCACATAATTTCATATACGAGTGAAGCACATGAACTCTAAAGGTCGTGATCATTTGGGATATTTGTATATACTCACCTTGGACCTATCGCACTGTCAAGACATATTCACATAGGAAACAATGCTACTTAGGGTCCTCTAACCCATTCCGATTGAATACAATTAACTTTATATCACTTCCTTCCATTCTGTGTACTCATGGTATTGATGAATTACAAGTTCCACTAATAGGAATTCATTGTCCACTATTTCCATAGTTATAGCTACTGTGATCGAGAAAACCACTTGGTGATGTGTTTGTATTTCTTACCTTATGTTTTGGAGATGTATGCATTGTCGGGGATGTGTCGTAGTGTAATGTACCCAAAATTTGAAAATAAAAAAATTTATTCGGCTAGTCATTTACTCCCTAAGCTTGACATTATTTAACTCTGCAGAATGTGTCGTACTTTGTTTGCTAAATTGAATGTCGTAAGCTGTTCTTATGTCATGTTTTCATATTTCTAGATGTGGTTATTAATGTAACACTTAGGTTGTTGTGATGTTGATTACTATCTTGATCTATGGTTATGCATTTACATGTATGTTCATTGTTTTTATTACGTACTCATTGGTTATAATATTTGATTACTGTTGTACAAAAAATTATGACTTAACTTGTTATTGAAAAAGGGGTGGAGTGGCGGGACTTTTTTCCCTTGTAAACACCTAAGAGGTAACTATTTTCTACTTGTCACTGTGGGATTACATAGTTCTTATGAACTAACACATTTCTTTCCATGTTGTGTGCAGGTGCACTTGGTGACAAAAACGGCTTATAAAAGTTGAACAGGACATGGTGTTCATTTCATCATGAGTACTTAATTTTACAGATCTATCCTGGTGACAATATGATGGTTGTTAGTTGATTTTACAACAGACTAGTTGTCTCACTAGCTTGAGTTTCACAGGTTCTTATCCTTATTTTTATGGAACCTATACAAGTGATTTAGTTATGAATCTATTTATTATTTACATGGCATACTTGTATATGGTATTGATATGTTATAACTTGGTTCATGATTTTACATGGTCTTGGTGTAATATTTCAAACCATACCATTAGCCCTTCCATGGCATATTTCATATTCCATGGAATATGGATAAACCTATGTATTCGATGCATATTTTACATGGCACAATTATTAAACTTAGCTCTGTGTTGAAAGGTTATATAAACTATACAATGTGTGTAATACCCCCAATTTTGGACCTAACACTTATGGGAATGAGCCCCTTGGATTATGATGTTACCTTGATGTCTTATTTCGATACACTGGGTCAAAGACCCCACTGCATATGAACATGATGAGTTGTTTGATATATTGGGCGCAATCCAATTGCACATGATATGTATATGTGTGTGTGTGTGTGTGTGTGTGTGTGTGTGTGTGTGTGTCTGATATTTTATGTTGAGCAAGGAGATCTAAAATTACCCTAAGTGTGTAACTCCCTATTTCTAGTGTTGAGTATGGTCTCTCGATAAGAGCTAGGAGTTACTAAAAATAATTAATTATGTCTAGTGAAAATGACTCCATAAAAATATTGATATCATCTCACTTATTTTTAAGTGATTAAATGAAATTTTGAATTTATGTATCTCATCAACTACTGAAGAACTAGAACATTATACGAGAGAATACAACATGCAAGGACGTTTAGATTTTCCTATCCTAGTAGACCTAACCACCTATTTGATGACCTGAATGAAGAAAGTGTCATAAGTTTAGGGATCATAATATATGATACCCAAAGACAAATGTTAACAAATAATATACATTATTATATATTTTATACATGGTGTTTATAAAGTGTAAGCATACTAATAATATTAATAATGTAAGAAAGAATGAAAAGCTCCATCTATTATTATTATTACTAAGAGAAAATTTAATATTATAATACCTACAAAAGTCCAATTAGGAACTAGTTAAAAGTTTCTAAGTTAAAATATTAAAAGTACCTAAATTAAATAAAAAGGGTTAAATTAAGAAATCAAATGATTCTTGATTTAACTGTCCCTTTGACTGAAAAGACTATCTATAAAGTCCCAAGCCAAAGAGAGGCTTGAGGATCTCTACCATATTTTTGGAGTAATTATTCTGCTTAATTATTCTCAAGAGATTTCTTGGAAATAAATTTCCTAAGAGGAAAAAAAGAAGAATCGATCTAGACCTGATATACGAGTTAGGGAAGATTTACCTTAGGAGCTCTAAGCTACTTACATGTTGGAACCAGTTCGAGGGGATCCAGATTAAAACCATGAATGATTTTGGGTCATATTTGGGTGGAATGTGGTAGTTCCCAAGCGATTCAGTCATCTATACAAAGGTCAGATCTGCTTGTGAACAGGGATGATTTTAAGGGCGAATTTTAGCCCAATGGTGAATTTTAAGGGTTACCCAAAAAAAGGTGGGAGAATTTTTATATTAAAATGTTTTTATTTTATTTAATAAAATAGCCCATGATTTATTTTATATATATCTGGCCCAAGTTAATTCGCCTTCATCTTGAAAGAGCAAAAAACTAGAAAATGAATTTTAGCCCAGGGAAATACTGATATTTGCCCACATTCGCCCCCGATTTCTAGCCATGGAATTCACCGATAGCAATTTTGCCTAATTTTTTTATTGCTAATATAAAATCTAGTGTAAATCGCCCCTGGTTTTTCCTTATGGAGATTTTTTTTAGAGAAATTCATCCAAAAATCCTAATAGTGGGGTAGAATGGGACCAATTTTGTCCACATAATCAAGTTTCAAAGCTTAATAGGGTCTCAATCTCAGAGAATTTGGTTTCAAAGGTTATTATGGAGTTGCAAGGCTCTTGCTAAGGTTTTTCGCAGGTTACCAGGCTCTAGAATTTCGGCTCTTGCAAACTCCAATCTGCAGGTACGTACGTTTATAATTCATTATTTTGTTGGGTTTGGTTTCATGCAGTTAAGGTAGGTTAGAATTACCAGATAAACAATGACAAATGCGAGATCTACACTTCTTGGAACAAGTGAGAGAATCAATCTTCAGTGCAGTTAATGGCGTTCTTATGTCATTTACACTCCATCGATTTACAGCTTGGAGTTAATGGTGTGCTCACCTCATTATCAGGTCAATCCATCCCACATAACCCGCCCAGATTGCCGAGATTCTGGACGGTTGCATCGCTCGAGTATTCGCTTTGGCCTATGATGATCAAGATCTTGATCCCTCTCAGTTTCAGTTGGTTGTAAAGAACCAATAGCAGTTCCAGAGCAGGTGCCTTCATGTCCTCCATCCATTTTTCCAACGATGTTTTATCAATAATCTCTTCCCCTGTTATCAAATTCAACAAGATCATGGGAAATTGAATTGCTAGGAAATTAAAATAAACTACCCATCTCAGATCTAATCTTAACTTTGATGGATATAATAGGTTATTAATAGAGTTTGTAGATCAAAGTTAAGATAGATCTAGGTTATTAATAGAGTTTTTAGATTAAATTTAAGATGGATCCAGGTTATTAATTAGTAAATTGGAATTAGGCCGCATCAGGTTATTAGTACTACAATTGTATTCACATATATAAATTAAAATGGATTCCAAATCCAGTCATCTATCAAACTTTAGTTTACTGTCACGAAATAGAAACTATACAAAATTTCATTTTCCCCATCCTAAATCCTCTCAGATGCTTTAAAATTTACGTTGTGACCAGATGTAGATAGCAAAAAAAATGATGCTACTCCATGAGAACTTATCCTAGAGAAAACATTAAGCACAACTTGTCAAATTGTGAAATCCTCCATTCTATTATTCTACTAAACATGGGGGCCACTTGAGACAGTGACTTGGGATAGCTCAAGTGGCTTCACTGTTGTTTCTAACATTGGAGTCAAATGCCCACATGTGAACTAGTTTTTGAATCACCATTTATCACCACAATCAGATGTCTTATCACATGGAATGTTAATAATGACAAAGAAATACATCCTGGTAGTAAGGGGAATTCAGTAAAAAAATTTAGAAGTTATAAGATAAGATAATTTTATTAATGTTCAACAAATGACCACAAATGTAGATCAATGGGACTAAAAGGTATAATCTAGTGTAAATACAATGTAGCAGTTTAAAATCGATTCATGCGTGTAGATAATGATAACTGGTGGTTTCGTTTTTTATTGATAAATAATTCTTCTTTGAAGTACGTTGATTCCACATGTCCAGGGTTCAAAGATGGGGGTAATTTACAAGACTTGATGTTCAAATATCAAATCAATCATAACAAGAAGAGTCTGAACAAGAGTCAGAGGTATTAAAACTTAAAACCAATGAAATCTGAGCCACTTGCTTGAAGCAATGATCAAGAAAAATATGATAAAATATTTCCAATAGGAACTTTTGTTAAGACTTTATGAGCAACACTCTTAGGAGATGTTCCAAAGTCTCATGTAATATGTTATATCAGATATACCAATTATTTTTACTTCAAACTCCTTGAAGCAGCTAAGAAAAAAAAGAAAACATGAGTGCTAGTCATTTGAAATTCACTTAACCGACTAGAGATTCTTGAAGTTTTTTCACTGCACAAAAGTAAGAGGCTTTGTAAAGACATTTTATTTTGCAAGAGAAACTTGCTTAAATTTTTCCATGGGATATTAAATAAGTCTGGGGCTGCTTAAAATTTAAGCATGTCTGTTTATCTGAAAGTTGAAATGACAATTTCAAGAGAAATTTGCTATATTAAGTTAATTTCATTTCCCTGTACACAGTAGCCCCAGATAAAATATAATATTTTTAGGCCAACAAGTAGTGGGACATAGGTCAAAGCTATACATATTTTAATGCTAACACATGGGATGGTTTATCAAATATTTTAGTATTCTTGAGATTAGCTCCCAAAGAGTTTACTAATTTTAACTCTATAAAGTTATACCTCATTTTGTTTGTTTACATTGAGTAGTCTGAAAGATTAACCTCTATAGACTGGCTGCTTTTCTCTTGTCAAACTAGGCTATAGAAGATTTCCTATATTTTTCCTTAATTTTGAATGTTAATCCAAGTTGAAATTTTTATGGCCTGTCAAGGTAGGCCGTAGAAGATTTCCTATATTTTGCCTATATTGTCAATCCAATTTTAAAATTTCTCCACATGATATGTTGGTGTTGAGTAATGTTGAATAACTTGATGTTTTTTCAAGTTGTGTAGTTTTGGCTATTCTAGATTGGTCATCTATATCAACTTCAACTTAGCTACCTTGAAATTGAATCTTGGATGAAGTAACAGTATTTGAAAATGTTTTATGTAGTGAGTTGGATTATGGTTTATATGATAAAGTAAAACGTTGTGTTTGAATAGAGTATTTTTATGTTTTTTCATCTCTAGTGTTGGTTTTTTTGCAGGTACATTTAAGTTAGCTCTTCAGTTTATGGAGGACTATCCAAATAAGCCATTCCCTGTACGTTTTTGTTTCTAGGATGTTTCATCCAAACAGTAAGATATCTTCATCCTTTTTGGAGTTCTGAATTTCAATTGTATAGCTTGGCTCCCAGCTCTCTATTTTATCAAAGGCTATATGCTATTCTGTTTGATATTCTGTGTGGATGTCCAAAAGGGAATGTTAAATAGGTGTAATTTTTAATTTAAACTTGCATTGTTGTTAGCCTCATCCAAAAGAAGTTCTGTCTCTACCAGTTTTGTGGAAAGCATTTTTTATCCTTGTGAATTTTTTAAGCTATTTTATTATTGGTATGGTCTGCAGTTGCTTAAATGTATGACTAGTGTGCTTTTGTCATGGTCCTCATTACACTTCCCTACTTGAACGGTATAATAAAAGTGGTTAGTCATGTAATATCAGTATGTCCATGATTATTACTTGATAATTTAAAATCTATATAAAAGTTCCCCAAAATTTATGAGTGATTTTGAGGTGTGCAACATAATTTATTATTTACAAACTGTATGCTAGATGTCATAAAATTTGAACCAAATATATCATCAT
>LPNX010603982.1:0-21960 GCA_001517045.1 Pseudotsuga menziesii | reverse complement strand
AAATCCTACACCACTAGGAAGTTGTTACAATTCCATTCCTAACCGATCACAAAGTATGAATCAACTGAATAACAAACTTGGGCCTAACAGCTTCCACGTATTCGCCTAACAGCTCCATGCCTTTGCGCCATCAACTCCATGTCTTTGCCCCGTCAGCTCTTCGGTACCATTACACCTATTCTTAGGAGGGAACGATATACTTTGTTTTCCCAAACCTCTCGACAGCTTTCCACTGCTCCGAACTTGGGGTGTCGCACTCCATCATCTCTCGGATGGTCACCTCGAGCTCCATATATGTTTCATAAGATTTCTTGGGTAACCTGGCTCTGATGACGGTGAACTTCTGTAAGACTTTGAAATCTTCCGCTAATATGTCCACAATAGTTTGCCCTGACAGGATTTTTTCCATGCTATTAAATTTCGAGTGATCCATGCGAGCCCGGACAAGCAGCTGATGATAATGTTCCGGTGAGCGCATACGACCTTCTTCATCCCAGAAAGACGATAATCCGTCTTCGAACAACTCTCTAAACTCCTGTCTGAACTCTTTGACTTGCACGACAAACTCACCAAACTTGTCTTGGACAGTCTTCATCAACTGGTGCTTTTGGATGATCTTCTTCGCAGACAGCACTATTGAGATTCGGTCTTTTATGCCCATGTCGTGCAACTTTTGGTACGATAGTGAGTTCAGGAAATTTAATGTATTTTGGGCTGTGGAGAGGGGTCTTCTCGCCATGTGTTCATTCACGAGCTTCAGTTTTTGCTGAGCCAACTCTGTCACTGTACACAAATCATCAATAAAACTCAAGTAATGTCGGAACTTAGTAATCTCTATAGTAAGGGTATCCCAAATAATATGCTTCACCCCTTGAAGGGGGACCTTCCCAATGCATTTTTCCTTTAGCTCCTCAAGCTTCTTCTGCAATTGATTCTTTTCCTGCAAAATCTGTCTTCTGCTTTCACTCATTTTGATTAATTCGGCCTTTACCTTTTCATTCTCAGTCGTCAACTCTCGGATTTCCTCGTCTTTTAAACTTACCTGGGACATGGACACCAACAGGTCATCAGCAAAGAAGTTATCCAGTGTTTTGTTTATTTTCACAATGGAGAGATCCTCATCAGTGGGGGTTTGACTCATCAGCTCCTCCATGATTTCCTTCTCGTCATTTTGGTCCTTTTTCAACACGGATATTTGAGACAGCAGTTCCTCCCTTTCGACCTCCCATCCGCATTTTTCCTCCTATAGCTCGACGGCCTTCCCTTTGTATTCCATCATTTCCTGATGGATTTTCTCCTTTTCTTATTGCAAGGCCATCAATTCGGCTGATTGGACGTGTTCTGAACCGGGGATCTTTAGTTTCTTCTTGAGGACCTGTAGAGCATTGTCTTTCTCCTCTAACAACTTCTTGACAGCCTGGGTACCGTCAGAGCTAGCGATGTCCGTTTGCATTTTTCTGATTTGAACGACATTGGCTTTGTTCTCGACCTTTTCGTGCTTCAGTTGAACTTCCAACTTGTCTACCAACACTTGCAACTTACTTATCCTCATCATGGCCTGCAGTAGGTCTGAATATAGAATGTCGCTGGTTTGCTTATGCAACTGAATCTTGTCTGGAGTACTGATTTTGTCCAGACGGATTTCTATCTCAGACATTTTCTTATCATTCACAATGGCCATTTTGAAAGTATTTTTCTCAGCATCCCTAGCAGCAACTAGGGATGTTTTAGAACTGTACAGGTTCCTTACCTTAGGGAGCATATTTCGTGTTTCCTCCAGGGATTGCTTCCTCTTTTCTAGGTAGCTTGTCTTGAGCTCTTCTTTTGATTTAAACAAGGGACCGGATTCTGGGCTGTTAACGCCACCTTCTGAACCTTTAAAAGAAAACTGACTGACCTGTACGGTCTTGATGGGGACCAAGGAAACCTTTTTGGAAACAGTGGGCATCTCTTCGTCCACCATATCACCTCCTTCGAGCAGCTTCGCCTTCTTATGGGAAGTCTCTTCGTCCACTTCCATATTCTCGGCCTCTGCCAAACTCCTCTTGATCGCAACAATGACACCCTCTATGATTTGGATCTCTGAACGATATGCAGGATGTGTCTCTGTCTCAGTTTTGGACTCGTCAGTGAACTGCAGAAAATTAGCCATTTCAGCTAACCCTTCAACAGCTTGATGCTCAAACGGTTTGTTTTTGTTCGCTTGCTTTCTCAATGATATCACCTGGTGGGGGTCATAGTTCATATTTACATCCTTTACGAACTCCATATTTTCCATCAATCTCTCTATACATGCCAGGGCACCTTTGCCTTTAAAAATGAAAGGGCCGACTTTAAATGGAAATTTAATATTCAAAGATTTTCTTAAAGCACCGAAATGCTCCTCCTCTGATAACAACCTTAGCCTCATAAACTCTAGAGCAAAAATTCTTGGGGTCAAAAAGGAAGGAAACCTATAAGGCTGACCTGTAAAGCCATACACTCTCAAAACAGTATAATATCTGTACAGAAACCAGTCTCCCACCCGCCCCTCGGGTGAAGACTGCATCAAACATTTCATTTCATCAAGGACCCGGGGCAACTCTTGATCAAACGGCATCCTGTATATTTCGGACATGATCGAATTGGCAAATTCGATCAGGTTGATTTGCTTTGGCAAATCAGAAGAGGATAGAGTACTTATGAACTTCAATTCTGTATCATTAGAACATACTAACATGTTAAGCAGGTGTGTTTGAAACCTAAAAAACTGGACCTTGGGAAATTCAGTCAACTGGAGGTGGATCGCTTCGGCCAGATATCCGTCTAAATTAAGCACAGGAACTGACTGGGACTCGGGACTTAAAGAATTTACTTTTAGCAGGAAACCAAGGATAACATCACCTATACGACAGTCGTCATCTAGACCTAACACTTGACAAACCAAAGACATTACCCACTGCACTTCAGTTCTAAAAATGTACAAGGGGTAGGGCAAGGTAAGGCCTTCAAGGGACTGACCTTCCCTTAGGATACTTGACAGGAATCGAGAGCGAGCGTCATCATTGCAACTTTTAAAAAACTCGGCAAGGACAGACTCATTTACAGACTCACGGTTCACAGGGTAACTTTCGGGCAAACTAAGATTTCCCCTAATGGCCGAAGCATCAATTTTACACAGTATCTTCGACGCGGACCGACTCACAATGACTCTCTGAGAGGGAGAATAATTTACAGCGCACCATTCGGCAAATTCAGGGAAGTGGAGGGTTTGCTCCAGGGCAAAAAAGTACAAAAAGGACTTGCATACATTCAGAACGTCATTCCCTTGCGAGAAACAAGACCACAGCCTCTCTTTGCTGCCTGACACACTTCCTGTAGACAAGAAAGGCTCGCAGACACCCCTGTGTCTATCTACCAAGAATTCTTCTCTTTCATCTGGGACCCGACCAGACATAGAGGCTTCGCCCTGTTGATCCATTTCTTAATTTATAATGATACTTGAGTGAAGGAATTACAGGATTAAGGTCCTACCTGGCTCACTGTGGAGGCGTGTGCTCGGAATGCGCCTGGTGCTGACAACTGGGAGGGCCCAAATCGACAGGTTCTTTTCGCCGGGTCCCAAGCAATAAAATAATCGCTGGAGAGGTCAAATTTTCCTTTATAGGACACCCCCGATTAGACACGTGGGAAGCATTTATTTCCGCAACCGCTACTTATCTCTAACAACCGTGCATCTTTCTCCTCCGGGTTCATTTCCGACCGTTGATCTCTTCTGTGCAAATTCCTGGCCTTCGGATCGTACACCGCGTGTGCTTTTCTGCCGAGCCGTCTGACTTTATCTACCGTGCAACTCTGGGTCCCGGAAACATCTACAGTCGTCGATCTGATCTTCCTTTACAGGCGGGCCGTTGGATCATGTGGCGCCCATCCAATTCCGCTGGGCTCCTTCGCTTTATCCATCGAGCAACTTTAATCAGCGGAATTGCTCCCAGTCGTTGATGCAATATCCCTTCAGCTACGCACCGTCGTATCTTCAGTCGCGTACCCAATTCCGCTGGGCACTCCGGGATTATCCGCCGTGCTAGTTCGACCTCCGTAATCATTGTTAGCCGTTGATCTATTACCCTCCGATCTCCAACCGTTGGATCGGGCAACATATAATGAGTTCCGCCGGGTGGCTCAAAGGTTATCCCGCGTGCATGTTCATCTCCCGGAAACCAAAACAGCCGTCGATCCACGCTGTCTTTAATCCTCGACCGTCGGAATTACCTCCACGCATCCCTTCCGCTGGAAGCTCTGGTGTTTATCCGCCGCGCAGGTTCTGGCTGCGAAATCCATCCCAACCGCCGATGTGATCCAATTCCTTCCCTCCACCGTCAGATCAAGAGGAATATATGTGATTCTTCCAACTCCCATTTCTTTAAATAACTTGCACTTTCTCCTGGCGAATCGGTTGTGAACCGCAGATCATCCCCGAATCAATTTGTAACCCTTGATTTGTGCAAGCGGCTAAAGGCCCGAACTTCTGCTATCTTCCTCGCATGTTTTGAAAGGCGGAGGGAGTATTAGCCATGGATTGGCTCCTTCTTTCGATCACAGCCTAGGATTTTTTTTAACTTGGCTGCTCTTTTAGACCATCACGTCACCTTTGTATCATATCTTTAAACCAAAGGATTTAAACAGCACAATCTTATCCCCCCCCATGATCTTATATTGCTTTTGTTCAATACAGGTGCTAACATTCGGTAATATCCAGCCTGCCCCAGGAAACTTCGCACCTCTTTTTGAGTTGCAGGGGTAGGTATATTTTTTATCACCTTGATTTTTTAGGGGACCACCTGAATGCCATTGACAGAGATGAAGTGCCCCAATACTACTCCTTCACTCATCATCATATGGCACTTTTCAGTGCTTAAAGAGAGTTGGGTCTGTTCACAGCGAGTTAAAACTTTCTTTAAATTTTCCAATGCTTCCTCAAAATTCTTGCCGTAAGGAGTAAAAGCATCCATAAGGATTTCCATACTATCATTAACTAACTCAGAAAATATGCCAATTACAGCTCTTTGAAATGTTGCTGGTGCATTACATAAACCAAAGGGAAGCACTCTATAGGCAAATGTTCCCCATGGACAAGTGAAGGTAGTTTTATCCTGGCCCTCAGGAGCAATCTGAATCTAATTGTACTCGCTAAACCCATCCAAGAAGGAGAAGAACTTCTTCCTCGATAGGGTGTCGAGCACTTGGTCAATAAAGGGCAAAGGGAAGTGGTCCTTTTGTGTGGCTTTGTTCAGCTCCCTATAGTCGACACAGACTCTCCATTTACCATTTTTCTTGGGTACAATTACGAGTGGGGAAACCCACTCACTATCTGAAATAGGATATATAAATCCTGCTTCCAAGAGTTTCTAAATTTCTTCCTTCACTATGTCCCTCAGATTGGTCTTCATTCGCCGTTGAGGCTGACACACAGGCCGGGAGTCGTTTTTAATATAAATATGATGGGTGCACAGATTAGAGGGAATACCCCTCATATCTGTATACTCCC
This sequence comes from Pseudotsuga menziesii, assembly GCA_001517045.1. NCBI lineage: Eukaryota > Viridiplantae > Streptophyta > Pinopsida > Pinales > Pinaceae > Pseudotsuga > Pseudotsuga menziesii. The sequence goes on along the minus strand of LPNX010603982.1, from coordinate 16,433 downwards.
AGGCGAACGCCCCCTTGTGTTATTTCAAGAGACTGATCAGGTGCTTCTGTTCATCTAAGGAGAGATTATGATTAATATTCAAGGTTTTTCCAGACTCTACCTCAATAGGAATACTTTTCGAGTTTTTCAATACTGGGATTATGTGTGTGTCACCGACTAGTGTTTCTTCTGTGAGATTTTCTTGTTCTTCCTTGCCCAGAGTAATGTTCAGGATTTGATAAACTTATTTATCGACTGAAGTGGGTTCACTGATGAAATTATTAATAGCATCGTCTTCCATTTCATTCTTAAAAGTTAGGGCCTTCCCTATAGTTAATAGTGGCTGGACATCCTCCTCTTCCTCTGGCTCTATCCAAAAAGAGGTTTCAGCTTCTAGACTTGGCCGAGCTGGAGGATAAAGGGTGAGGTTCTTAGTGTCGGTGCCATCAGATATGGTCATAGACCCAGATCGACAGCTGATGCAAGCATCAGCTGTGGCCAACCAAGGTCTTCCGAGGATTAATGGGTGTCCTCCTAGCTACGACTTTGGTTGTAACACCAAGAAATTAGCAGGATATTCCCATGAATCAACTGAGATGACGAGATCATCCAGAATTCCTTCAGGTTTAATGGTGGATCTGTTCGCCAGTTCTAAAACAGTGGGGGTCGGCCTAAGATTAGTGAGCCCAAGTTTTCTTACAGTCTCAATTGTTATGACATTAATCGCTGCTCCTAAATCTACTAGTAAGTTGGGTATCTGTGTATGCCCTATCTGCACAGTGACAGTGGGATTTCCAGGGTCGTCATACTTAGTCACTGGGGTTTTTCCTGTTATCAATGCAGATAATTTTCCTATGACGTGAACAGTGGGAGGATCCCTGGGCTTCCTTCCTAGTTTCTTGGTGCACAGGTCCCGAACAGTTCTACCATAAATAGGTACATCTTGAAGAGCTTGAAGGAGGGGGATTTTAACATAAATATTCTTTAACTCTCCTAGGAGGTTAAACTGAGGTTGCCCCCCCGCCCTTGGTAGCATCAATCTATCAGGGTATGGTGGTTGCCTAATCAGCTGGGTAGGCTGCGCATTGCCAGATTTATCATTTTTTGTTTTAGACGTCCCATCTATGGGATGTTCAACATCTTCAATAATAGGAATTGTATCGGATGGATGCTGTGGACTCACCCCTTCTTCATGCACAAAAGGTGAAGCATGTTCTGTACTTACAAGTTCTACTATTTTCCCTGATTGTAAACAAATATCGTTGCAAGGTACAGGGGAAAGGGAGTAGGCCGGCATGTTGACAGTCTCCAATTGATGCACTGTTTTATTATTTGGGTTAGGATTAGGTTGAGCAGGAAACTGAGGTCGTATTGGTGCATTAGGGACATAATTGTTCTGCAACTGCAGCTACGACTGCTGATGAGGGTATTGAGGATATTGAGGATATTGAGGAGAGTATGGTGACTGATGCGGTGGAGGTGGTTGAGGAAACTGGTTCCCTGGATGGAAATTCCTCCATCCAGGAGACCACGAAGTAGGTTGGTGTGGTAGTTGTGTCCAGGGATTCCATGAGTTATAATTTTGTAATGCAGGTTGGGAAGGATTCCATTGAGCATAATTTGAAGGGAATTGTGTATTCATATTTTGCATATTATTCCAATTGCTCATATTATTCAAAAATGGAAATGAGTCTGGGGACATACCTTGGTTTCGAGGCTGCCAAGGTTTCTTCTGTGCAATGAAGTAGGCCGATTCCACCTCTGGAGTTGATGCCTGCAGGACAAACTTCACTTGGGGAAGTGAGGGACATTCTTTCGTGTCGTGGTTCAACTCACACAGCTGACACACCTCTACTTTATCAAGCAGGAACTCCCTCAGAGGATGGTTCTTTCTACATCGAGGGCATAACACACCTAGTGTGAGGTCCTCCACTGCCTGTTTTTGTTTCGCCTTTAGGACGTCGATCTCCGAGGAGATAGAGCTCATCATTTCTGTTTTAAAATTTTCAAGGAGATTTCCTATCTTTGCACGGGTGGCTCCTCCATTAGATGACTTCTGAGTTCTGTCAAAGACATCGCGTTCCAGCTTATCCCGTTTGTCCTGTCTGTTGTTCCTAGAAGATCCCCTGGAGTACCTCTTACATAATTCCACAATCTTGCCAAAAGATTCCTTGGATATATCTCCCTTTCCAAGCAGGTTTAACATATCTAAACAATCATCCCTAATCCCACGAAGTAGGATTATCTTGAGCACATCTAGCCCCATGTTCATCTGCCCAGCTCTTTGCACGTTGTATAAAAGCCTTTCTACAAAATCTTCCAGACTCTTGTCCTCCTTCTGCACCATTTTGAACAATTCTTCTCTTTTGTCCTTGGTGTTGCAATATTCTTGATATTTCTCCAGGAATACCTGCTTCATTCTGTCCCAATTAGCAACAGTTCCTCCTCCTAGGCTCATGAACCAGCGTAAGGCGTTGTCCTTCAGAGTGGCATGGAAGAGTTTTAGCTTTTGTGCATCGGTGACGTAATCGTAGCTGCAATAGAGGATATCGAATTCGAAAAGGAATTCATCTGGATCTTCTGCTGCTCTTCCATGGAAGCGAGGCAACACCGATGGTGAGATATTTTTCATAGGGGCTATCCCCTCTGGCTGCTGAATCGGGAATTGCAGTGTAGCCACCGTTCCTTCAAGTAGGGAATGATTTTCATGATGATAGTTTTCCCCCATTGCCTCTTCCTCGTCAGATTCGTGTCTGTTACTCATCTCCTCTTCATTCGTTCCTGTGTTCTTTTCTTCGTTCTTTTCCTCGTTCTTTTCTTTGTTCCTCCACTGATAAGTAATCTTTTGGTGGAATTACGTCCAATCTTCTTCAGTTACAACCTTCCTGTAAATGTGGTAGATCGGGCCTCTACCAGTTGGTCCAGTTGTACCAGCTTTGTCCTCTTCTGCAGGGATATTTGAGGAAGTTGTGGCTGCTCGTGTGTTCTCCACTGTGGATCCTGATGCTGGCGCCCCAGGATCGGCAGGGTCTCTTCTGATAAGAGTCTCTTGATGGTGAGCCTTGGTGGATGAATCAGTTCTGTCAACAATATCAACAATGAATGTCCTTCTGCCCAATTTTGGACCTCGACCGCGACCCAAGCCACCTGCACTGTTAGTATTTTGTGGGGTTTTGGGAGTTGAAAGATGATCACGCTTTACCCTTCTCGTATTCATGCAACCCAAATCATTACAACAAAAGAAAATAGAAAAAACTGACTAGAAACAATTACAAAATGCAACTAATGATTGTGTTTAATCTTTATCCTTCCTCGGCAATGGCGCCAAAATGTCGATCACCCTGTATGCAAGTAGATTTCTACCAACATGCAAAGTGTACAATATTTATTGTCAACCCGGGAAAGTCTTGTATTTCAAGGATAGAATGCACAGTATATGCTTAAACACAAAGTCACTGCAATTGAACAATACTATCCCCTGTTCAACTATGCTCATCCCAATAATATGTGTAATCCCACTTATCTTCTAAATGCTACAATCACAATTACCTTCTGCTATGCTTTAATCTAGGAATGGAAAGATAAACATAACATCCAAATTACAATTGCAGATGAAAGGAAATCCTATTCGCATCCTTGAAGAATTAATTCACCTATTCAATCTAATTACTCTAAAAACCACAAGCGTAAATTGAATATTGATCTAGGAATTCAAATGCAAAGATTGAGTCGGCTACTCTAAGAAACTGAAGTGCAAGAATGAGATTCAGTAATCATAACAATAAAAACAAATTGCAGAGATTCATGGAACAACAACTAAAGATCTCAGGATGAACAGAGTTGTTACAGTTACCACACGAATGGCATAAAAGGTAATTATCTACTCAGTCGACTGTCAAACTGTACCACTATAGATCTTCAAGGAACACAATCACAACACACTGTAAATCAATACTTACTACAGCTTCTTATGACAGGAATAGAATCAACATAACATCACACGACAAAATGAATTAAAAAGTCCTAATTTAACTCAACAATCTCTGTGGAAGGCAGGCCTAGCCTTCACACAGAGATGCTGGATGAACAGGTGAAGAACTCTTAAATCAGAAGTAACTCCTTGTATTAAAAGACAGAGTGGTTACACACTTCCTCCTCACAACTAATACAATAAATGAATTATATGTTCAGTAACCCCCTGGGTCAAGACAATTCGCCATATTTATACCATGTGGATCGTAACATCTGATCCTATTATGGGGCAGCCATGAAGATCTATGATCTTCAGGCGCCCTAAATGATGGTAGCTGTTACAAACGTGGCATGATAAGAAAACAGAAAGCACAGGAAAACTGTCAATCGCCTCAGGGGTAGTGATATCTTCTGATCACAACTACACCCGAGCAGCAATGTACTAGGGATCTCCAAATATGGCACATTCTGTTATAGCTGCCTTGTCACAGCTCTGTCCGAGATATTGCATTAGAACCGCCTGCCTTGGGTAATGATAGGATAGCCGAGGATCAGCTTGGGCCGTGAATATCCATCCTTTTCGAGACTTGTTCAACCCAATCTTCCTGCAATCCACTTATCTCAAACTATCTTTATAAACCATAATATGTTAGCACATTTGAGAGATACATAGCTTTAATTGTCACAATCATAAGTATTAATAAAATAAAGAAATGACCAGTCATACCTTGGTAGTTTGAAGAGTAGAGTGGGGATAACATGTTTGATTGGTATGTTGAATGGGGTAGGATAGGGGAAGAAGAGGTAATTAAGGGCGGTTAAAAGAGGCCATTTCTGGGCTCAACAAAAGTTATAGAAGAAAATTGTGGAAGTCCAAAATAGAAAAGTGTGATTCTGCATCCTGCATCCCGCAATCCACAAGATCAACGGCTAGGAAAAGCTCTGCAAAATATCGATGATTCAGAAGAAATTTTTTGGAAAGGAGCTTGCGAAAAGTCGAGAGGTTACATTTTCTCATCCCACATCCCACAATATGGAAGGATCGGATGACTGAAGTTAGTTCTGCTAAAACACATCGACGACATGGAAGGAAAATTGTGGAAAGAAGCTTGTGGAAAGGAGTTTGCGGAATGGAAAAAGAAGATAGATGACATCCCACATCTCGCATCCCGCAATCTGGCGATAGATGGTCAGAAAAACACCCGACGAAGATCAACGATGGGGAATCGTTGATGAGGTAATCTTGGTGCAGAAAGGCGATTTTGAGTCGGAAATCGACGGTTAGATTGATGGTCAGGATTGACTTAGAGATAAGATCAATGACTCTTATTGGATCAGGAATTTAATCCCGCGGAAAGAATTTTGGCAGTACAGAAGCACCTGCAAACGCTGGACAGAGGTGCAGAAATGGTTTCCAAGCTGCGGAAACGATTTCTGAGGTGCAGGATCAATGGAAGAACGTGAAAGGACGTTCTGAAAAGTGTGATCTTCAGATCTTAAAGGGCGCAATAGTGAAAGGTGTGTTTGTTCAGTTTGAAGAGATGTGACTGTTGAAAGAAGCTTGAACGATGAGAAGTATATAAGCAGCGGCCTGAGTAAGAAGGAAGATGTCTCTACAGTTCAAATTGCATGTTAGAATCAGAGACCAGTGGGTGTGACATAATTTAGTGGGAGAGAAATGATGAGAAACATATCAGGGTGGAAAGGCAGCGCTAAGGCATGAAATAGGCCTGCAGGGGTTTGTTTCCTCCTTTCAGTTGCAGCTGATAAACTAGGGGGTCGTAGCCTCCTTCCAATTGGCATTGGTAAATAGGGTGTCGTAGTATCCTTTCAGTTGTAGCTGATAAACCGGGGGGTTGTAGCCTCCTTCCAATTGGCATTGGTAAATAGGTTTTGTAGTATCCTTTCAGACGTAGCTGATAAAACAGGGGGTCGTAGCGTCCTTCCAATTGGTATTGGTAAACTGGGTGTAATACTATCCTTGTCTGTAGCAGTAGGAAAAACTATTTGTAAATAACAATTTTGCAGTAATAGGACGTATTGGTGGTTTACCCTATTGGGATTCCACGTTAAAATTGTGTTCTGTGTATTCTTGTTGTTATGTGTTTCTTATGATAGATTTAAAAGTGGTTAAAATAGTAAAAAGATAACAATATTGATTCACCCCCCCCCCCTCTCAGTATTGACCAACAAACTAACACGAATGTGGTGATGATCAGTATATGGATGAAGAGGTTTTAGAGATCTTACATGAATATTCAGCTAAAAAATAAAGACAAACCAATTGCCATGATATTCAAGAAAATTCCCAACAGTTGGTAATGTCTTCCATGACTGAAGTTGACACAGGCCAAAACTATGATTCCACAAGCTATTTTTCTTTCCCTGAAACTGGTGATAGTTTGTAGCATTCATGTTTATCTTTGTGTGACCAAGAAAGAAGTTGGGACTGCAAATCAAATCCTTCCTCATATTATTCAGCTCTTGAAATTATTCCACAAGAGGAAGATGCCCCTGTTCAATTAGAAATCCCCCTTTTGTAGCAACAATTTCTTCAAAGACCAGCTGTAGATTTTGTAAGTTCAGGGCCTGTCAATGAAGAATGTTCCATGCAATCCAAGGTCAAAGGGATGAAAATAGAGAAGATAGTGAGTGTGCTAAAGGTGACAATTTTCCTTTGTGTTATGTTTCATTTGAATTGTTGAGGTATCCATGCAAAATATCTAAGCAAGTGCAAAAACTCGAGGATATGACATTTGCAGAAAAAGATAATGAAAAGGTCAAACAATCATGCCATCAATCTCAGCCTATGAAAGAAACAACATCTTGCCTTGAGATGTCAAATCACAAAGAAGGAGATGGGAAGGAGATGGGAAGGAGTAAAGAGGGTTCCAACCTTTAAGGTTGAATGCAGAAGACTAGGATATGTTGATGACCCGACAAGATGAACTCATGGAAGATGTTATGATGTTTGGGATACAGTTCCCAAACTAGAAGGAAAGAGTATAGTATCCTCCAAATGGATAGGCAAAATAAAATATGTTGCTGATAGAAGTAAGGAAAGACATGTGGCTTCTCTCAGAAAGAGGGAAATAATTCTGAAGAGACACTTACTCCAAGAAGCAAGGTATACTTCCTTCAGAACTATCATGGTAGTTTCTTCCATGATGAAGTAAAGACAAGCCTTCCTTAATGGTATGATTAAGGAAGAGTTTTGCATTGAATAGTCACAAGGATTTGAAGTTGAAGACAGATGGACTCACGTATGCAAGTTGAAGAAGGCCCTCTATGGTCTGAAGCAAGCTCCTAGAGCTTGGTATGGAAGAATAGATAGTTTCCTGACGAGCATGGGATTTGCCAAGAGTAAAGTCGATCCTAACCTTTATCTCAAGGTTGTAGAAGATGAACCTGTCATCTTGTTATTATATGTGGATGACCTATTTCTGACGGGGAATGAGAAAAAAATTGTAGAATGCAAGAAGAAGTCTGCTGAAGAATTTAGACCTTGGTCTAATACTTTATTTCCTAGGTCCGGAATTATGAAGGAATCTTTCTCAATTAGGGAAAGTATGCAGTGCAAAGTTTGAAAATATTTGATATGTTGGAATGCAAAGTCATGGCCACACCCATGGACTCCAACCTAAAGCTGTTAGCTGATGACTCATTAGAGTTAGTGGATGTGACTCATTACAGACAGATCATTGGGTCATTAATGTACTTAACAAATTCCAGAATAGACATTTCTTTTGCTGTGAACACCTTAAGTCAATATCTTGTTCAACCAAGACAGGGTCACCTAGTAGCCGCAAAACATGCGATGAGATATCTGAAAGGGACTATAGACTTTGGTCTATACTATGATGGTAGCCATGAGTATAGATTGTGTGGCTACACAGATGCAGATTGGGATGGAAGTATCTCAGATAGGAAAAGGACATTAGGTATATGCTTTTGTTTGGGGTCTGCTATGAGTTCATAGTTTAGCAGGTAACAGTCCAGTGTTTGTCGTAGCATGGCTGAAGCAGAATACATAGCATATTGCTTTGCTAAGTTGTGAAGCCATATGGCTTCGGAAGCTGATATCAGGTCGTTAAAGAGAAGAAGCCAGAGAGTTTCCCACTCACTAATCGGAGAAGAAGTACAAAGAGCTATGCTGAAGTACTGAAGGGTCCTATTAAAAAGGAAAAGTGAAAAGAACATGATTTATCCTTTCATGAAAAAGACAAAACTCATGAGGATCCCAATGTTGAAATATTGTAACTTCGAAGAATATTCTATATGTATCTTTTGTGGTCCCCGATGGTCCTACTGGGAGAACCACTTGTATTATCTTGTACCCCGATGCTTCTAATTATAAGAACTAATAAGAGTCATGAGGTTGTCCCCTCTAATTGTAAAGGTGGGTCATTAGCACCCTAGTGTGGTTACTTGAGCCTACATGTGTAACTCGAGCCTACATGATTAACTCGATCCTACATGTCGGATGAGTTAATTGAAGTGAATGGATGAATATAAATAGAGGTGTAGCTCTACTCATTTGAGCACACATTCTCACTTGTGTAGCGCATTAGTGGAGAAGAGAAATAGCTGGAGAAGCAGGAGGATCAGGCTTTGATCTCCTTGATGGTTTTATCTTTTATCCTTTTGGGGCATCTATATTGAGGAAGCTTTTGCTGGGTTTTTCCCAGGATAAATCTTTGTGTTCCTTTTGTATTTTTGTTCTTGTCTATCTTTCAGTGATCCTATTTATATGCATTTGTTATGAAAATGAAATGAAGTACTGATGTCTTAGCTAAGCATATGAAAAGTTAACATGGTATTAGAGCCACCCTGAAAGAAGACATTGTGCAACTAAAGAATCTAGGGATTCTTATTTTTTGGGTCTCTATCCATGATCGATCAGCAAAAGAAGGCTAGACTGACTCTCCATTGAAGGGCGCATCTTTCTGTCGAAGCAGAATTCGATTCCGAGCATTTTCAGTTTTGGTGCGGAAAATTAGGGCTTTCTACAGAAGAAGAATTTTTGAGTGAGCCCAGCATAGGATTTTTCTCCTCATCAAAATCGAATTTTAGAGACTTGGATCAAGAAATTTGGTTGGGTGAAACTCCAGGAAAGTCAAACCCTAGTTTGACCCCGATCTAGAAAAACCATAAATACTAAAACTGCTACATTTTGGTACATTCGCTATATCCTGAGATTGGCGAAGGCCCAGGAGTTGAAATTTCAGAGGCCGAAGAAAAACTCCTGATTTAAACTGTGTCCAAAATTCAGCCTCAGATTCGCTATATTATGGGAGATATGATCCCTCCAAGTTAGGGTTCCAGCCTCTTCCAGAATTCATCCATAAATAGGACACCTGGGGAGAATTGCTGTAGCGTGAGATACAGAGGTCCAAATGGAATTCCTGAAGATGTTATAGAAATATCACGGACTGTAATTTCTGTGGTACGAATTTCAGAACCTAAAGATGAACCAGTGACACGTGGAATTCCGTACAACTTCACTATTCGGAACAATCCTGTAACAGGTCACCTTGGAAAAATGATCATAAATCCCAATTGGTGAAACAGATTTTGATGAAACATATGGTGTTGGATCAGGGACATGCGAATTTACCTCAGTGAGAAATTTTAGACATAGAGAAGAAGTAATTTCGGAGATATCACAGAAACAGTAACAGGCATTTTTGCAGAAGAAATTGGAAAACTAGGGCTTCCTGTTCCGGGAGCTTCCCTCCACTGTTTTCAGAAAAGGAGTACATTGGACAACTCCATTTGAAGAGATCTATATTTCTATCCAATCATATCTGAAAGATTCCAAGTTTTGAAAATTAGGGTTTCTCTGACAAACCCTAGATCAACCAGCTCCGGAAGCAGGACGAACACCTCAAATCGGTAAGATCTAATCTTTTGTTATTTGCATTTGAGGTTCTCATTTCAAAGTGATCTATCACATCAGCTTGATGATAATCTTGGTGAAGTTGAAAAATTCCAAGCATGGAAGTATTTGATCTCTCTGAAGAAAATGAATTGGACACCTACATGAGTAGAGAGGTTCCAGTTCTAGAGGGAGATGAGCCTCAAAGCCTTACACAAGAAGAACTTGATCAAGGCCAAGAAGATCATTGTTGATTCAATCAGAGATCAACTTGAACCACAAGTACCTTCCCTAAAGACACTGAATATGTCTGATTTCTTGATCAAGATATTTGAAGATAAGAACATAATTCAGAAGATGGATTTGAGAAAACAGTTGAAGAATGTGAAGATCCAGAATGCATAACATCTTGAAGCGGTAGAAGAAGAAGCAGATAATGCAGAAGTGGTGATAGCCACCTTGAATGGCCTCCCATGATCATGGGATTCATTCATGTGAGGACTGTGTGCCAGAAGGAAGTGATTAATTTCAGTCGACTTTAGGAAGAAGAAGAAGCTCGTCTCATAAGAAGAGAAGAAGAAAGATGGGAGCAAATTGAAGATCAAGCTCTCACCATTCAAAGAAGATCCCTCAAGCGATGAGGAATATGAAGAACTCAATTCTTGATGAACTTCTTATCCATCTTATCATTTGGATAAGAAATTATGATTTCATGAATGAAGAAGATGATGAAGGAGAATGATAAAGAAGGAGTCTACCCACAAAACAAACAAAATATAAGTATTCAATTGTCATTTAATGATATTGTTTTGTTATGCATATTCAGTTGATGTGTTATGCATGATAGATTGTTTGCATTAATTACTGTATACTACTAATATGCATAAGTAGCTCATGGTGTTATACATCTCTCCATTGCTACTTATCTAGAATGAAACCTCTTTACATGACATATTGGATTAATGCACAATCTCAATAATGTCATCTAGAAAGTTTCCGTGAGATATGGATGAATGTTGTATTGGCTAAACAGTTGCATGATGCATAAGAATTTGTTGTTATGCATATGTTTATGAAATAGTTCTAACCATGAAATTGGTGCATTTGAATTGTAGGAAAGGTCATGAACAACCTCCTACAATAAAACAAGGATGAGACTTGTTTTGAAGAACAAGTGATGACAATTCAATAAACATGAATTTGAAGCTCCCAGGGTCAGAGACACCATGACGAAAGAAAGAGCTTCAGAGAGCGGTAGATCCACCTCGAAGGATGAAGACCACCATGGGTATAAGAGATAACTCAAGATGAAGAAAAGAATTCTATGATAAAGGAATAACAGTTGATCATGGGGAATGATGTATACGATATGATTTCGAGACATAAAGGGAAGTACGTAGTATCTTCCATATGGATCTACAAGAACAAATGTACAAAGAAAAGGTTCATGATTTTCCTCAGAAAGAATAGACTATGACATGACATACTCTATTGACAAGTATATATCAAGCATAGAGCCACCTGTACAGAATGAAGAGGGAAGATGATACTCCACTTCAAGGGGAGTGACTACAGAAGATATCTAAGTTCGACATGGTACGACATGATGGACAACTTCCTGCTGGATCGAGACTTTACCAAGAGTAAAGAGGGTTCCAACCTTTAAGGTTGAATGCAGAAGACTAGGATATGTTGATGACCCGACAAGATGAACTCATAGAAGATGTTATGATGTTTGGGATACAGTTCCCAAACTAGAAGGAAAGAGTATAGTATCCTCCAAATGGATATGAAAAATAAAATATGTTGCTGATAGAAGTAAGGAAAGACATGTGGCTTCTCTTAGAAAGAGAGAAATAATTCTGAAGAGACACTTACTCCAAGAAGCAAGGTATACTTCCTTCAGAACTATCATGGTAGTTTCTTCCATGATGAAGTAAAGACAAGCCTTCCTTAATGGTATGATTAAGCAAGAGTTTTACATTGAATAGTCACAAGGATTTGAAGTTGAAGACAGATGGACTCACGTATGCAAGTTGAAGAAGGCCCTCTATGGTCTGAAGCAAGCTCCCAGAGCTTGGTATGGAAGAATAGATAGTTTCCTGACGAGCATGGGATTTGCCAAGAGTAAAGTCGATCCTAACCTTTATCTCAAGGTTGTAGAAGATGAACCTGTCATCTTGTTATTATATGTGGATGACCTATTTCTGATCGGGAATGAGAAACAAATTGTAGAATGCAAGAAGAAGTCTGCTGAAGAATTTAGACCTTGGTCTAATACTTTATTTCCTAGGTCCGGAATTATGAAGGAATCTTTCTCAATTAGGGAAAGTATACAGTGCAAAGTTTGAAAAGATTTGATATGTTGGAATGCAAAGTCATGGCCACACCCATGGACTCCAACCTAAAGCTATTAGCTGATGACTCATTAGAGTTAGTGGATGTGACTCATTACAGACAGATCATTGGGTCATTAATGTACTTAACAAATTCCAGACTAGACATTTCTTTTGCTGTGAACACCTTAAGTCAATATCTTGTTCAACCAAGACAGGGTCACCTAGTAGCCGCAAAACATCGGATGAGATATCTGAAAGGGACTATAGACTTTGGTCGATACTATGATGGTAGCCATGAGTATAGATTGTATGGCTACATAGATGCAGATTGGGCTGGAAGTATCTCAGACAGGAAAAGGACATTAGGTAGATGCTTTTGTTTGGGGTCTGCTATGAGTTCATGGTTTAGCAAGTAACAGTCCAGTGTTTCTCGTAGCATGGCTGAAGCAGAATACATAGCAGATTGCTCTGCTAAGTTGTGAATCCATATGGCTTCGGAAGCTGATATCAGGTCGCTTTGAACTGAAGATGGATACTACATTGATTCTATGTGATAATGAGAGTTGTGATAACAAAGAACCCTGTGTTCCGTCGTAACACATAGAAATCCGGTATTTATACATTCAAGATAAAGATGCAGATGATGGTGACTTGATGATGCTTTCAATACTCACATACTGGAGATACATATGGTGATAGTTCAGTATTCACATACTGAAGATGTAGATGAAGATGGTGATGCGTTGACAAAGCCTCTGTCTCGGGTAAAGTTCAAACACTTTCGAGACAAGCTTGGTATGGTTCATAAAGACCTTCCCTGAAAGGGGGAGTAGTGACGTTGCAGTAGGATTGTATCATCCCTGGACACTTGCCCTAAAGTGATCCGGAGACCTCGGTCTTCAAGAATGAAGAGGGATTGTTTCATCCGGGGACATATGTCCAGAAGTGATCCAAAGACCTCGGTCTTCGAGAATGAAGTGGGATTGTATCATCCCTGGGCACTTGCCCTAAAGTGATCTGGAGACCTCGGTCATCGAGAATGTGGTAGGATTGTATCATCCTTGAACTTCGGTTCAGAACGGATCCGGTGTAACTTTAGTCATCGAGAATGTGGTGGGATTGCATCATTCTTGAACTTCGGTTCAAAATGTATCCAGAGGTCTCGGCCCCCGTGAATGTGGTAGGATTGCATCATCCCTGAATTCGGTTCAAAATGTATCCAGAGGTCTCGGCCCCTGTGAAAGTGGTGGATTGCATCATCCCTAAACCTCGGTTCAAAATGTATCCGGAGGTATCGCCCCCCATGAAAGTGGCAGGATTGCATCATCCCTGAACTTCGGTTCAAAATGTATCCGAACGTCTCGGCCCCCGTGAAAGTGTTGGATTGCATCATCCCTGAACCTTGGTTCAAAATGTATCTGGAGATCTCGGTCCCTGTGAATGTGGTAGGATTGTATCATCCTTGAACTTCGGTTCAGAACGGATCTGGTGACTTCGGTACTCGAGAACGTGTGTTGATCCCGTAATTCCTAGAGGAAGGATTGTCTGAGTTCCACATCTGTGTTGATACCGTAATTTCGAAAGGAAGGATCGTTAGTAACTCCGTAAAGACCTAAATCTCGTAATTCCGAAAGGAAGGATCATTGAATTGATCATGTAATTCCAATAGGAAGGATTGTCTGAGTTCCACAGATGTGTTGATCCCATAATTCCAATAGGAAGGATTGTCTAAGTTCCACATCTGTGTTGATCTCGTAATTCCGAAAGGAAGGATCGTTAGTAACTCTATAAAGACCTAAATCCCGTAATTCAGAAAGGAAGGATCATTGAATTGATCCCGTAATTCCAATAGGAAGGATTGTCTGAGTTCCACAGATGTGTTGATCCCATAATTCCAATAGGAAGGATTGTCTGAGTTCCACAAATGTGTTGATCCTGTAATTCCGAAAGGAAGGATCGTTAGTAACTCCGTAAAGACCTAAATCCCATAATTCCGAAAGGAAGGATCGTTAGTAACTCCGTAAAGACCTAAATCCTGTAATTTCGAAAGGAAGGATCATTGGTAACTCCGTAAAGACCTAAATCCCGTAATTCCGAAAGGAAGGATCATGTTGATGTTGATGTTTTGATATGATGATGATGATGTATTGATCGAAAGATCAGTGTATGATGATGATGCACTGATCGAAAGATCAGAGTATGATGACGATTACAATGTACTGATCGAAAGATTAGAGTGTGATGATGATGATGTACTGATCGAAAGATCAGAGTATGCTGATGATGATGTACTAATCAGAGTATGACAATGATGATGTACTGATCGAAAGATCAGAGTATGATGATGATAATGTACTGATCAAATGATCAGTATGTGATGATAACAACGTACTGATCAAAAGATCAGAATATCATGATGATGATGCTACTCGAGAATTGAAGTATGATTATGGTGCTGATCACAATGTTATCGATCAGGTTGCTGATCGAAATGTTGAAGATATTGTTGTTGATCGAAAGATCAAAGTGATGAAGATGTTGCTGATCGAAATGTTTAAGATGTTGTTGCTGATTGAAAGATCAAAGTGCTGAAGATGTTGCTGATCAAAATGCTGAAGATATTGTTGCTGATCGAAAGGTCAAAACGCTGAAGATGTTGCTGATCGAAAGGTCAAAGTGCTGAAGATGTTGCTGCTGATTGAAAGGTCTAAGTTGCTGAAGGTGTTGTTGATCAAAAGGTCAAAGTGTTGAAGATGTTGCTGATCAAAAGGTCAAAAGATGCTGATGCTGATCAAAGAGTTGTTGTCGTTGAAAATTGAAGACGAAGACTATATGATGTTGAAAAGCTTCCAATGATTTATAGATGTATTACCCTGATGATGTTGATGATGTCCTCTATCTCTCTCCTACTATTGTTGTTGTTGATGTTGTTGTAGAATACCCTTCTTGTTAAGGGGGAGTGTTGAAATATTGTAACTTTGAAGAATATTCTATATGTATCTTTTGTGGTCCCCGATGGTCCTACCGGGAGAACAACTTGTATTATCTTGTACCCCGATGCTTCTGATCGGAAGAACTAATAAGAGTCATGAGGTTGTCCCCTCTAATTGTAAAGGTGGGTCATTAGCACCCCAGTGTGGTTACTTGAGCCTACATGTGTAACTCAAGCCTACATGATTAACTCGAGCCTACATGTCAGATGAGTTAATTAAAGTGAACGGATGAATATAAATAGAGGTGTAGCTCTCCTCATTTGAGCACACATTCTCACTTGTGTAGCGCATTAGTGGAGAAGAGAAGTAGCTGGAGAAGGAGGAGGACCAGGCTTTGATCTCCTTGCTGGTTTTATCTTTTATCCTTTTGGGGCATCTATATTGAGGAAGCTTTTGCTAGGTTTTTCCCTTTAGGGTTTTCCTAGGATAAATCTTTGTGTTCCTTTTGTATTGTTGTGCTTGTCTATCTTTCAATGATCCTGTTTATATGCTTTTGTTATGAAAATGAAATGAAGTACTGATGTCTTAGCTAAGCATATGAAAAGTTAACACCCAAGAGACAAGTAATAAATAGAAATTAGAAAATATTTCTAGGTCATTGTTATTCCTAACTTTGGTCATAAAGCACTGAAATGCAAGTCTTATGAAAAAGTTCATCAGTACAAAAATGATGCAATTAAAAAGCCGAAGGTAAGGAATCATAACCAGTTTGGACTTCTCCAAAGGTTTGATATAGAGTGTTACAAATGTAATAACTTTGGACACTTGGCTAGGAATTGTAAACTGAAATGTGATGCTCCAGTAGAAGTGCAGAGACAGTGGAAGGAAATGGAAGTTAGGAAAAAGAGAGACCAAATACATCCTGTGGATAAAGAAAAATTTCATGGTTATTGTCATTACTGTCATAAGTTTGGTCACAAGGTGGCTGACTGCAGAGTCAGGGAGAAAATCAAAGGATGAAAAGGGAACATGACACCAACGTAGAGCATGGTGAAGGACAAGTAAATAGTACACCTCTTGAAAAGGTGTGGATGAAATAATTATAAGCTTCCTAAGAAACACAACTTTTGGTCATTAATGAAGTCTCTGTAGTTGATGTTGAGAATATTGAGGTCATAGATAAAAATGACACTCATCATGAGGGAAAGATACTTAGTGATGTAGAAGAATACACTGATAAAGATGAATGTGATGAAGAAGGATGTAGTGATGACTGTGGGATCCTTTTCTAAAAAGGTCTCTCGTGATTTAAAAAAAAACCCTGAAAATAAC